>VMBQ01009192.1:0-28526 GCA_007657795.1 Dreissena rostriformis
TATTTACTGGTGTGCCGAAATCAGCTTTTCAAGGGTCGAAGTCACATACCTTGTATATATTATATAAGTAAAAAAAAAATCAACTTACTTTATTTTTATGTTAGTTTGCATAACAAATAGATAATTTAAAAAAAAATGTGTCCACACGACATGGATGCCCCCAACTGTAACTGTGTCACTACATAAAAGCATAACTGTGTATATGTTTTTAAGAAGTGCCAAAACTATATGCCGCAAGTTTGATGAAGGTCAAAGGGGTCAAAATTTGTGTGTGCATGGAAAAACCGCAATTTTTTCGATGATTCAAGGGTCGTATCTCAGAAGTGTCTGGGTCAATTTGGCCGATTATCAAACTTGACCCAGATCTTATGACCTTACACATTTTCATGAAGTGTGGCTAAGATCCAATGACTTTTGCTCGGGTTATTAAGCGGGAAACAAGAGAAATCGTAATTTTTGGAAGATTCAAGGGCCGTAATTCAGAAGTGTCTGAGTCAATTTTGCTGATTAGCAAACTTGACCAAGATTTTATTGCCTTTCCATGTTCATGAAGTATTGTGATGATACAATGACAATTGCTGGAGTTATAGAGCGGAAACGAGAAAAAAAAAACAATTTTACAATGATTCAAGGGCAGTTACTCAAGAGTGTCTGGGTCAATTTTGCCGATTATCGAACTTGACCTAGATGTTATTGCCTTACACATTTTCATGAAATTTGGTGAAGATCTGATGACAATTGCTTGACTTATTGAGCGGAAACTAATCCGGACGAAAAGACTAACTAACTGACTAACTTGGACGGTGCGATTTTAATATGCCCCCAGAACCTATGTTCTGGGGGCATAAAAAATATTGAAAGCTCAAGAACAATTGGAAGCAGAGTGTGGCTTCTATATTACTTTTGCGATGAATGGCTAGTTATGTTTGCTGTTTTATCAATACATTTCACATTGGTTCAGCAACTCTACGGCTCTGTAGGGGGCTTTACCCTGGCTGGTAGGGCTTGCCTGGCCTATTGGGAAGGAGGGGGCTTGATCTGTTGTAATTGCATTAACAATACTAGAACTCCTTGAGTTGGATGTGTCGCCTGATAGTAATGGGTTAACCAAAAAATTGGCCCATTTCAATAAGTCTAAGTCCAAAATAAGGTCAAGGTAAATATGAGGTTGGGTAATGCTGGTGTGTGCAGGGTGATGAGAGACAACATCCATGCTGCAAGTATCAAAGCTCTGAAGCAATCGGTAATGATGTCAGACGAAACGGTCAAAATGGGTAAACCATGATTTTCGTACGGATGGATGGACAGGACATCGCTATATGCCTCCAGCATCGTAGATGCGGGAGGGCATAAAAAAAATATTTAAAAAAAAAATGTTTAAAGTAAAGCTCAAGACATAGTAGTTTTGAACCTTTTCTGGGTCCCGGTCGCATATTTCAAAATCTAAGTCGAAATCTAAGTTCAAGGTCAAGGTCACAGGGGTCAAAACTTGTATGCGCATGGAAAGGTCTTGTCCAGATACACATGCGTACCAAATATGAAAGCAATATCTGAAGGGACACAGACGTTATGAGCTTTTTGTGAATTGCGGTCTCAGATTTCGAAACCTGAATGCGGACCGAGAGTTAAAAAACTTCATGGGCATGGAAAGGTGTTGTCCAGATACACATGCGTACCAAATATGAAAGCAATGTCTGAAGGTACACAGTAGGTATGAGCCTTTTTCGAATCGCTGTCGCAGATTTCGAAACCTGAACGCTGACCTCAAGTCCAAGGTCACAGGGGTCAAACATTTTATGCGCATGGAAAGGTGTTGTCCAGGTACACATGCATACCAATTATGAAAGCAATATCTGAAGGAACAGAAGTTATGAGCCTTTATCGAATCACTGTTGCAGATTTAGAAACCTGAACGCTTACCTCCAGTTCAAGGTCACAGGGGTAAAAAAAAATATGCGCATGGAAAGGTGTTGTCCAGACACACATGCATACCAAATATGAAAGCAATATATGAATGCACACAGTAGTCATGAGCCTTTTTCAATACGCCGTTGCAGATTTCGAAACCTGAACGCTGACCTTAAGTTCAAAGTCACAGGGGTAAAAAAATTTATGCGCATGGAAAGGTGTTGTCCAGATACACATGCATACCAAATATGAAAGCAATANGCATATCAAATATGGAAGCAATATCTGAAGGGACACATAAGTTATGAGCCTTTTTCGAAAAGCGTGACGCCGCCCTGAACGACACCGCTGACAAAGTTACACCTATATGTACCCTGACCATAGTAAGGCGACACAATAAAGTAGGAAAAGGTGGAGAAGAAACCCAAATATGTATCCATCTATTAAAACAATGTACAACCTGTCAAGGGAAGGGAGAGGCTTGGTCAGAATTTGTATCTAGAGGATGTCTAGGTCAAGTTTGAATATGGGTCATGCCGGGTCAAAAACTAGGTCACGGGGTCACTTTGTGCCTATTCTGTGTCAATGCGGCATATGGGGGTATTTGTCATCTTAGTGACAAAGCTCTAGTTGCTACTGAAACAAGACAAAATTGACTTTCAGGACAGACGTACGTGAACAGTTGGACTACTCCCTGCATTACCACTCCAGACAAATACACAACATCCACATGCCATACACAACACACAACCCACACAACACACCATCATAGCAATCCCACTTTCGGCTTCTAAATTACTATACATCATCCAAAAGGTTTTATTTTAAAACTTATACTTCATGTCTCCTTTATCCTTCTGCATTAAAATTAATCATCAGTCGGGCCACAGATCTACATGACTACCAGTGCACTGTGAATAAGGTCTCATTGGCCACCGTGTTCAGGTCTTCTCCTCTTAATTATGTCGGGGTAAATTTGACCTACTTCGGTTCAAAAGTAAAAAATTGTGTCCTAAAATTTCACAAGGGCAGGTCAGTACATAAAGTAGTCGTGAAGACTCAGCGACGACCGGTAAATAAATTCTGATTTATTACACACAAGAATGGAAATAAAGGGTTTCATTTTATATACAATCTGCTTCATTTACTATTGATTATTACTGAGAATAGCTAGATGTGTCGGTGAAAATTTAACCATCATGCCGGTACTCAAATGATATTTGAGGTTACTTTGTGTCACAATGAAGTTGACTGATATGTTCATTCTGTTACTAATTAATGAAGTTCCACCTAAGTAAAACTTCCTTATGGCAGCCGTGATAGAAACAAAATAAAACAAGAAACCGTCGGAGACGGGTGATGCTCCCCAAAGTGTTTTTTGTCACAATATTGCACTATATATTCAGATAACAGGAAACGTCTTTAGGGGCATAGCTTTGGACAAAATAATACGATGGATGGTTTAGCAACTTAAAAGAACAGCAGATTTTATATTTTGTTTTCATGTACAATTAATGGTAAACTTCAAAGGGCCATAAATCTCTAAATAAATCATCTAACCAGAACCCACTGATATCATGCGCATCTCCTCAAGGTAGTTATGCTTCCCATAAAGCTTCATTGAATTCCAGTCAGTAGTTGGGGAGAAAAAGCCCGGACAAGAATTGCACTATATGTACAGTTTATAGAAAATTTCAAAGGGCCATAACTCTGTGAAAAATCATCCGACCAGAACCGGCTGATAATATGCACATCTCCTCTTGGTAGTGAAGCTTCCCATAAAGTTTCATTGGATTCCAGTCATTAGTTGCTGAGAAATAGCCCGGACAAGAATTGCACTATATGAAAAGTTAATAGAAAATTTCAAAGGGCCATAACTCTGTGAAAAATCATCCGACCAGAACTGGCTGATAATATGCACATTTCCTTTTTGTAGTAAAGCTTCCCATAAAGTTTCATTGAATTCCGATCATTAGATGCTGGGAAATAGCCCGGACAAGAAATGCACTATATATGTACAGTTAATGGAAAATATCAAAGGGTCATAACTCTGTGAAAAATCATCTGACTAAAACCCGCTCATAAAATGCGCATCTTCTCTTGGTAGTGAAGCTTCCCTTAAAGTTTCATTGAATTCCGGTCATTAGTTGCTGAGAAATAGCCCAGACAAGAATTGCACTATATGTACAGTTAATGGAAAATTTCAAAGGGCCATAACTCTGTAAAAAAACATTCGACCAGAAGTGGCTGATAATGTGCCCATCTCCTTTTGGTAGTAAAGCTTCCCATAAAATTTCATTGAATTCCAGTCATTCGTTGCTGAGAAATAGCCAGGACAAGAATTGCACTTTATGTTCAGTAAATGGAAACTTTCAAAGGGTCATAACTCTGTGAAAAATAATCTGACTAGAACCCGCTGATAATATGCACATCTCCTCTTGGTAGTGAAGCTTCCCATAAAGTTTGATTGAATTCCGGTTATTAATTACTGAGAAATAGCCCCGACAAAAATTGTGCACAGACGGACGCACGGACAGACAAAGCGGCGACTATATGCTCCCCCCCCCAAAAAAAAAAATCGGGGGAGCATAAAAATGTGATGAGAAATTTAGTAGCAGTTTTTGTTGTTGAACTGTGCCGGTATTCACCAAATAATTCTATGACTAAAGTCTAAGAATGAAGAATATTCTTTTAATTGGAATATTCAATAATTGATCTAATTTTGAGAAAAACTTGGCATTAACTGCTTCTATGAATATCATTCTTAATGTAGAACATTCTGTAAATGACATTATCACCAGTGGTAGCAAGTATATATTTAAACTCTCGGTGAATTTTTCTTCGTTCTAAGTATATTCATTATTCTCAAGTCTAAGAATGGGTTGGTGAATACGTACGGGCCCAGAGTATCTCCCCATTAAGAACTATGTTCTCAGGTAAGTTAAAAACAAATGACTGTCCATAGGGTATAGTTAACAGAATAAATTATTTAGTTCCTTTCTTAGATTTCTTGGTAAATATCAGCGATTAATCTTTGTTGAACAAGAGATGTGTTTGTCAGAAACACAATGCCCCCTACTGCGCCGCTTTGATTTTTTTTATCTATTTATCATTTGGCAGGTATATAAATTATCTTCCTTTAAAGCTTATTACTTCCCTTGGATTTTGTTGTTTGACTTTTGACCTTGAAGGATGACCTTGACTTTTCACCAATCAAAATGTGCAGCTTCATAAGATACACGTCCATGCCAAATATCAAGTTGCTCTCTTCAATATTGCAAAAGTTATGACTTATGTAAAAGTTTTCGGACGGACGGACAGACTGACGGACAGTTCAAATGCTATATGCCACCCTACCGGGGGCATAAAAAGAGGAACAGTATGTATAACGTAGGCTCAATGTAAGCCCAATATATTCACATAAACAAAAGTTTACAAACGTCGACAATTGTAATGTATTGATTCTTCGAATTACTCACCAGAGAGAAAGATTAATTCGTCATAGAAAAAAGGAAGGAGTGTTTTTGTGTGTAAATATTTAGTCTATCGCTTGTCCTACCGCGAAATAGCGAGCTACTGTAATTTCGCTTTCAATTAGATCCAATTAAGTTTGATTCCCGAGCAAATTACTGCAAATGTTAATTTGCATAAACATACGTTTAAGAAATCTGGACAACCGCACGTTAGTTTTAAATAAATATCCACACATTTAGATCGTCTTGTTTATTCATTACCTTAAGATGGTTGTTAACTGGACAGCATCCCAATGTTTTAACGGTTGTGCAGCGTATGAGTTCAATGTAAACGTAATATAACGCATTATCCCATCATTCATTATTTAAATACAGAACTTTGATTTGAGCCGCGCTCTGGGAAAACGGGGCTTAATGTATGAGCATAAAGTTTCATCCCATATTAGCTTGTGCAGTCGACACCGGCTAATCAGGGACAACACTTTCCGCAAACACTGGATTTTCGTTTAGAAGAACTTCATTTTAAACGAAAAATTCCATAAAAGCGGAAAGAGTCGTCCCTTATTAGCCTGTGTGGACTGCACAAGCTATTCAGGGACGAAACTTTGCGCAGATGCATTATAACCGGTTTTCTAATAGCTCATGTGCATCGTTATGAACCTGCTACAGCTCGTCAATGTTAACCTGACACAGACCTTCATGCGTAAATGTATGACACTACCGTTTCGATGAATGCATTTATTGTATTGGTACGAGTAAAAAGATAATTAAAAGAATATATATCCCACTTTAATACTGCTAGAGCATAATTTTACTTAAGAAACGCACGCGCGAAAAAAAACGGTATAACATGAAACAATTTCATACCGTAATTTATGCTTTAAGTTTCAAGGGTATGAGTAAGAATATGCTTTGTTGTGTCAGCAACAGCAAATAATGAATACAAATTAATACAATTTAACTACGCAACCTCCGCGAAGAGAATTGTGTGGTTCCGTGCATGGCTTTTTCCAAACTTAACGTTAACGTATAGGGAAGGTAACCTCCGGGCAGAGAATCGACTGGTTCCGATCATAGCTATTATCAAATTAAAGTTAATATATATGGTAGATATCCTCCGGGAAAAGAATCGACTGGTTCCGATCATAGCTATTATCAAATTAAAGTTAATATATAGGGGAGGTAACCTCCGGGAAGAGAATCGACTGGTTCCGATCATAGCTATTATCAAATTAAAGTTAATAAATAGGGGAGGTAACCTCCGGAAAGAGAATCGATTGGTTCTGATCATAGCTATTATCAAATAAAAGTTAATATATAGGGGAGGTAACACCCTGAAAAAGAATCGACTGGTTCCGTTCATAGCTAATATCAAATTCAAGTTAATATATAGGGGAGCTACACATGTAGCCTCCGGGAAAAGAATCGACTGGTTCCGATCATAGCTATAATCAAATTAACGTTAACGTATAGGGGAGGTAACTTCCGGACAGAGAATCGACTGGTTCCGATCATAGCTATAATCAAATTAAAGTTATTATATAGGGGAGATAACTATTGCGATGGTCAGCGACGACGACATAGGAAATATATGACAAAATATAGTTTGAGAACAGCTGCAATTTTGGAATCGCGTGTGGCGTCAGAGTAGTCAAAAAGAGTTCCATACACGATATTTCATCAGTTGCCTTAAATGTACTCAAATCTTATGCCCAAACCAACTTTTTATTAAGAAATAATTGAACTCCAGAAACAATATCAGGATAGAGATTCGTGTTTCCTTCCAATTGTCTTATTTACGGCAAGTAGTGACCAAATGCTTACACCAGAAGGGAAGCACATACGCAACAAAACTCAACGTTAAAACTGGATTCGCAAAATGTTCTTTGCTCGTCGGTATATGAAACGTGTACCAGCTGAATCCGCGGATATGTACTTTGGTTCACGCTAAAAAATAGAAATTAAAACTCTCAACTTCCCTCGTTCACATTCGTGAGTTGATGGGAGTATGAAGAAGTGAAAAGCTGACATTAAGATCGTATATCCCCAATTTAAAATTTGGATAAACAATTTAATTCTAACTTGTGGACACGGTCATCGGCCTGCTTATTATCATGAATCGTACACGAAAATTACGCACATATTAATTCATAAGACAGGTTATCTATGTAAAGCAATTTTTCTATCAAACTGTTCATAATGTTTGCGACACAAAACACATACGGACTTCCTTCTACAATCCTAAAGTGACCCTCTACGACAATACTGAATATGAAAGATAATCCGCGTCATGCGAAAGTTGGTTATATGCCATATGCGCAGACTGGTCGGGAGCTATGTGTCAAATAATGTCACCTATAAAGTGTCACAAAGTTTCGCGGTCTCATAAGCGGACATTATCCTCAGCGTATACGGATGCAGATACATTACTTGAGCTACACTGTTCGGTTATGTCCTGAGACCCATTTTCGCACGACTCGACACAAATCATGTCACTGACGACAACAACACATACATTCAGTTTTAAAACAGCAACTGAACGCCTTTGTGCACAATTTAACTTAAGACTCAACACCAAATGTCCATGTATTTCTCGAGGAATGTGCAAACAGGGTGTTGTTGCCGCTGGTGTTAATTACATCATTTGAAACAATTGGCATGCATTCAGGGCAAAACATATGAACATAATAATACGTGTGAGATGTGAATGCAACCACGTAAACATGGTGCACATATGTTGCCTGTCTATGCTTTAACTCTTTCAGTGCTGGGACCAAATTTTGAAGGCCTTTGCAAACAGTTTGGATCCAGATGAGACGCCACAGAACGTGGCGTCTCATCAGGATCCAAACTGTTTACTATTCTGATAGTATTCTTTGAAAAAAATCGAAGAAAATGCTAATTTTAGAAATTCAGCAGACGACATTTTAGCAGACGACAAATTTCCCAGCATGCAAAGGGTTAGGGAAAGACTGGGGAGAAATGATTAACAGAAAATGTGTTCGTTCTTTGTTGGTTGACTACCGTATTCTTTCCAACTAAAACATCTCATGTAATGCAAACCAATTACGAAGAATGTGAACAACACTGTGCCGTGTTTTTTTTTACAGACCACGTGCCGTGTTTGCCTTAAGCGATGACTCGCAGACAATGCATGTATACATCGAGATGCAATATTCTTTTAAGACGAATATTGTACAGGTAGTTTCTGGACACTAATGGAAATAAATCGGCATATTCTGGAAAGGACATATTGGTAATGTATGATAATAAGGGGTCAATTTTTTCGACCAAGTCATAAAAAAAAACCTTTAATAAACCATGAAACAAATGATTTAAGTTGTTACCAAACAGAAATCTGCGAGTCGGGTATGTCGTGAAACAGGAGCATGATTAAAGTACGATAATAGGCATATCCTAAAATGAGCTAGCTGTTGCAAAAACTCACTAATCTGCTGTTCCCATGCCCGACCAATTTATAATCATTTCGAAATCCCATACCACATCGACCGTAATTCTTTTTTTTCCCGAAATCTAGCGCAATCCGGAATAAAACATGGATAAACAAACCGAACGAAGCCCTGCTTTGATGCCTAGTAATACTCCATTCAGGTTTCACAATGCTAGCACACAAACCTCAAGTTGTTGTCGTACAAACTTAGGACGAAACTACAAACTAAAATTAATTTGTTTTGAACACTGTCTAACAAATAACTTGTATGAATATATTTCGTTGTGAGTGTACTGCTCGTAAGGGAATAATATGCATATTTTATTTTAGAACGTTTAATTTCTGCATATTCTACAGCAATCTACTTATATCAACATTATAACAAGATATAGCAAGTAAACATAGCAACAATAATATATACTCTCTTTTTTATGTTTCAATTAGTAATTGAAGACATAGCTCGACTACATTACCCTGGCAGAGACCTTCATGCAGGTCTAAACCTAAAAATATTGTTACAATTAATATATTCGTTTCCGTACAAAGTCATATGAAATCTTAATTACAATCTTGAATGATTGAAGCGTATCACGCTATTTATCACTGCGTTGTTAACCTGATCGAAGCGTATCACGCTATTTATCACTGCGTTGTTAACCTGATCGAAGCCAATCACGCTATTTATCACTGAGTTGTTAACCTGATTAAAGCGTATCACGCTATTTTTCACTGCGTTGTTAACCTGATCGAAGCGTATCACGCAATTTATCACTGCATTGTTTACCTGATTGAAGCGTATCACGCAGTAGTAGTGTTTCAGAGTTTATTTACAGGTCCATGCGCGCCCCTTCACGGAGTCATTTTAGCTGGACCTGCCCCTGTGACCTTTCAGTAGAAAAGGGTTAATTTTGAGCCAAAGTAGGTCAAACTTACCCCGGCTGCCCGGGTATTCGCCAAAGATATAATTTAGATCCAAATATACCAGTGCACGGTGGCCAATGAGACCTTAATGTGCACTGGTAATGCGTATCACGCTATTTATCACTAATAAATAAATATTTATTAATTTTAATCATATGGATATAACAAATACATTCTTTGATATATTAATTATTAAACCTAATTTGGAAAGGTCAAACAATCTGAGAAAACAAAATTTAAAAGCCATTCATAATTTATATGCATATATAATGTGAATTAATGTTGTTGTTTTTTATCAAAATGATTCAGAATCAATATGTTTTTTTGTAATGAGACTGAGCAAGGATTGTAAACAAAACTTCCCTGAAAAATTGCAATGTGATGTGATCTGCAAATATAATTAGATGTGCACATAAAAGCAAACAATCTAAATAAACTTACAATTCTACAATGGTAGCAACTGCATTTTTCAAAAATAAATTCCCATAAAACACAGAACAAACGCTCTTATAGTGTATCAAAAGATACATCAATATCATTAAAGCAACTCATCTGAAGGCTATTCGGTCATCACTATGGTGTTTTGTTTCTTATATTAAAACCGTTCCATAAAATAACACAACCACTTGAAGAAATGTTCTGCCATTTTGTTATGTCTTAATCAATAATATTTTGTTGTTTGCTTGTTGTTTTATGAAAACTGTGTTCCACAAAACAACACTGCAATTTTGAGAACAAGTTGGTTATGTAAAAAAACTGCCAAAATATTAACCCTCACATACGTTAATGTCAAGAAGTCGAACTTACACTCTAGTTTTTACATGTAGTAGAAGGCAGTGTGAATGTAGCAAATAGTTCTTTGAAACAGTACACAGCATATGAGAACACTTCCATGAATAATCGTTACATTTTTGCATCTAATTTGAATTTATTTTACAACAAACAAAAGCTTTCAGACTATCAACCATTAGTTCACACAGTCATTCTCCTCAAAGCGTAGTCAACAATTCTTGATCACAGGGCTTTTTTTCCTTTCTTTGTGAAGCGTCCTTTTGCCCTCAATTTTAGAAGAAAAAAATGAGTCGCTTAGTTTTCAAAATTTTGAAAAAATGAGTCGCTATTAACATTTTTATTAATAAGATTGTGAACATTTCAGTTGTAAATTTCTCAAAATTACAAATATTTGAATCCCGAATTTCAAATTGTGAACATTTCAGTCGTGAACTTCTCAAACTTATGAAAATTTAAGTCACAAACTTCTATAATTGTGACTTTTTCCGTCGCAAACTTCTCAAAATCGTGAAAAAAAAAACGTTTCTCTGAGAAGGAAAAAGCCCTGACTCAAATTCAAAATCACAAGTTCAACACGTCCAAGATTCCAAAGAGTACGTTTTTGCTTAATCATCAGTGGCCTTGTCAAGGTATTCAGTGTATGCTGGGTTGCCACCATTATCACCTGTTGTTGTGGCGTGGTGTGCAGTTATAGCCTCCTCAATAACCTCTTCGTTCACTGGCACTGAAGTTAGCAGAAACACAAAGGTCTCATTGATTTGTGGTGCACGCCTCTTTACTTTNGGGCACAAAAATCACAGAAACGCTGTTAAGTGTGCACCTGCCAACCCCCCGATTTAATAAATGAGGCAGCGGCACTACTACTACTACTACTACTACTACTACTACTACTACTTCTATTACTTCTACTGCTTCTGCTGATGCTGCTGCTACTGCCACTACTACTACTGCTACTACTACTACTCTATTTTAATAGTTTTGGAATATCACATCAACAAGAGCTGCCTTTGAGAAACACAATGACCCCTACTGCACTTTGAGCCACACAGCAACTTTTTTAGAGAAAATTTCAAGAAAAGTCCAATCACGATAAATTTTTCAAAAATTAATGGACCCGAACAAAACTCACACTTCATCTATAAGTCATGTAGTAGAATCACATACAAAAAATCAGCTGAATATATGAAAGCATTTTGTAAAAAACCTCCGGTAAACGGTTATTACAGAGAATAGTTATAAGTCAAATGCCCATAATGATGCCACAAATCAATTGACCAGACAGAATCTCACACTTTATCTGTAAGTCATGAAGGTAGACTCACATACCAAAAATCAGCTGAATATCCGTACGTGTTTTTTAAAAGTCCTCCGGAAAACGGAAAGCCGGTCGGACAGACTGACAAAATGTATAAGTGCAAGGCCCATAACTTTGCCAAAAAAATCAATAGACCGGAACGAAACTCACACTTCATCTGAAGGTCATGAAGGTAGACTCACATACCCAAATTCAGATCAATATCTGAAAGCTTTGTGTTAAAAACCCCCGAAAAACTGAATGCCGGAGGGACAGTGCGACTGCTATATGCCACCTTATTTGTCAAGGATTTTGTGTCGTTTCATTTCAATAGTTTGGAGTATGCATGATAAATTAAGTTCTACTGATATTTTAACCATTTATTGATCAACTAGATGAAAGTCTCAATCTTTTGGCTAACTTGGCCACAATAATTACTTTAAAGTCTGCCGGCAACTTAAAACCTGAAAATTAATACATATCAAAGCCAATCTCTAAAATACCTTTATTTTCCTCTTCTCCATTTGCATCTAATTCATTTTCCGCCCCTTTGGCTACATCTACGTTTGTTTTAGCCTGTGGCTTCTTGCCTTTCTTTGCAGCCTCTTTCTTCTTCTGTGCTCGCTTCTTTTTATGATCCGACGGCATTTTTTTTTCTGTTTGTTTATGGCAATATTCTCTACAAGATAAATTGTAATAGCATCTTTAGTAACAATGCACTTTATCAGCGATTTCAGTTCTGTGAACATTACGCGCTAAAGGAACCCTGGCTTTCATGCATGGTGGTCAAAAATGAAAATTATGCATATTCGGATTGGATTAAAAATAGAATTAAATGCACCTGTCAAATAGTTGATGGCACATAGATGCCATACATCAGTTCTTTGGTATTGACAAACATTTAATTTAAGGCTACCCTTGTTGATAGGTCTTTAGGATTGCTTTGTAGGTGTTCTTATACATTAGTTCATCTTATACATAGGTGACCTTTATATTCGAGAATTTGTGCTAGATCGATCAAGCCTTTCCCAAGGATTGTGTTAGGGAAATGGCGAAGAATAATAGGTTCTATGTTAGTTTCAATGCCAATTCAGATTTTAAACAATCACAAATTGACATACAGGACCTTGAACATTTTCAGTGAAACGTCAGTTTATTGGGCCTAGTTGCCTAGGGGGTTAGATTCAGTAGCGATTATTTATCTTTATTAACCCTTGTTGTGCTGAATTGTTTTATGAGGTGATAATGACCTTATTGAGATAATCAAGTACTGTTTCACACTTGAGGTTACGATTTCATTTAATAAAATACGGAAACGTTTACATAAAAACGAACGTGAAACTGTCAAACTTCGCATCACAGGAATGATCGGTTTTTATAATTACCGTAAAAACGCAGTCCTAAGTGGAGATTTTTTACCTCAAAAATTTGATTAAAATTACAGTCTTCCCGGGGTAATATCGTTGTATAGAAAACTTGTTGATTTATGACAAGCAAAACATCGTCTTTTAACTCATACTAATATAATCACAGTTTGCAACATTGTTTTTATCTTGATAATTTAATCCNAACAATCTGAATGTAATTTTAATTTTATTTTTAATACTGTTTTCTGTTGAAAGGTTCGAATGCAGCATAGTTACTGTAATTACATGACATTTAGTGGCTGGCGTGGAAACTGGAGGCCAGACAGAATCAAGAACAACAGGCTCAGGTTCAATCTGTTCGACCTTAGGCACTGGCTGCATGTCGTCGAGGACCGTCTCTAAACAGCCACGAGCATCACTGGCATTGAGGTGAAGGCCATCCGCCGTGAACATGTTGCTTGTCTATGATTGAATATACATGCACGGGTATGATTTATTTTTTAATGTTTAGAAAATGTCAGTTTAAATAATCAAAAGCGTCAGTTGCAATTAACAAACATTATCACATTTCAAAGTTTTTATTGTTATACGGTGTTCCAGATAATTATTCATGCAATTTAAACAACTGCATGAAAATAAGTGAAAACGCTCAAATTAAAAAAATTCTGTATTTTCTCTGGTATAGTCTACATTAAAATCATTTTTTAGAAAGAGCAATTGAATACATTTAAAAGACAAAAGTCTCTATATCTGCTCAAGTATTCTGAATATCTGACACATGTCATATCTTCTAATTGACTGTGAAACACATGCTTTATGTTTCTTTGTTTTATATTTTTATTTTAAGTAAAGCCATTTTATCATAACCGAAAGTCGTTATATTTAAAAGTGGAAAAAATAATGATTATTAAATGAAAGCTTTGGGGAAGAATGTACGAACAGAAAAGTGCATTGCTTGTTGTCACTTTCAAAGGTCAAGCCAAGCATACATTTTTTAAATGATCTGAAATACATAGAAACATGTTTAAGAAGTCAATTACCTTCTGGTACACCAGAAACTTAACAAATAAAACACTACCACAGTAGGCCTGTAGTAGTTAATTTGCTAGTTTAATCCATTTATGCATGGCCGTCAGACGTCCTTTTGGTATCCTACGTCCTTTTCTGTAATCCGCACACGGAGGAAGTACTTCGCATAAAACAACCTCCGTGTCTCGACTGACCTGATGGACCAAATCGCACAAGTCAGCTACATCTCTGGAAATATTTCAATACAATCATTCTCATTAATATGTAAAAATACAGTCAACAATTAAAGAGTTGATGTTCATGGGCAAATACCATCAGATCGTGTGCATCACTGGGAATGTGATCTTGCACATATACATTTCATGATGACAACATATTAGTTTGTTTTAATTTAATTGTTAAAGAAATGTGGATTTCGGTCAAGCATACACATGTGTTCTTTCTCTTTGCAGACTGACTTACCAACCAACACAGTGGCATAAACAAATATACATAATCATATTGTTAATAGTATGTGCGAAAATAAAACATGTATTGCTATTTCATGTAAAAGTAATTGTAGCCAGCAAATCATGAAAAAACGTCGTATATGCATAATGAAAAGTGTGTCAAGCTTTACTAATACATTGGAAACTAGATTAGATTTTTACAATGATTGTAAGTTCTCCATGAGGAACAAACCATGTAAAATGTTAGTATTTCAAATATATATAGTTATAGGAAACAACGACATTAAATTAAAATATGCATTTTTTAAATTTAATTTTATTTATTATGTACCGGTAAAACACTGATTCATTCGTTAGAAGGTCGTTGGAGCCTAGATGAAGATACAGCTGCTGAACATCCGTCTCCCGCAGTTCTCTAAACAATGCATGGCGAAAACCTCGACGATCACCAGAAAATGTTGAACCTTTGAAAACAGCGATTATTATTCAAAAGAATGTATTGGTAAATGAATCATAAATATAAAATGAATGAATACAAAGGGAAAATGAATTCCTTGCCTCAGGATTAAAATGTAAAGTTTGTAACTACAATTCTCTGAAATCTGTACAAAAATTCCTAAATTAAAATATAAAATAATGCAAGTTAGAAAATGCAATAATTGCACATCAGCATCATGTTTCCAAACGTAATATTGATGAAAACTATTTAAATCTTAAGAAGCTTAGGACTAGAAATCTGAACTGATGAATCTTCAAGAATGAAATTAATATATCATTTATAGAAACAAATGTGTAACTTTAATAACTGTTCTATACAATTTCCATTTTACATTATCATTACATATTCTCACCACAGATTGGTAAGCACTTGACAGCTGTATCTTCAGGAAGAATATCCTTAATCCGATGAACATTGGAGTCCCCAGCAATAAGACTTACTTCCGTCCTGTCTTGGGCGCCTGAAAAAAATAAAAGGAAAACGCTTCCCGACACAAAGCTGCATCCTGTTCAAAATAGCCTACGTGGTAAATCTTACAATACTATAAACTGCAAGTCTAAATGACTACCTTAACACTACTATTGTCATAAGACAAGTAAAGGCAACTAAATGTTGTCTTAAATGCTCTAACTACACAAAAAGACTATAAACAAAACTGGTCAATCACACTAGAAGAAAAATAAATGTAACATACGTGGAAAAGCACAAGTTTTCAATTAATTAATCAGTAATTGTAAAAATTGCAATGCGCTGCTCAGTGTTCAATGCAAATATCACTATAAACACGTTAACAGCGTCAAATTATTGCACTAGCGTAAAACACACTGTAAGTGTCCGAATGCGCAAAGCACGTGTTTTAAATAGATCAGTTAGGACAGCTAAACGTTGTTTTAAATGTTCTTACTACACAAAAAGAATATAAACAAAACGGGTCAATCACACTTTAAGAAAATAAATGTAACACAAGTGGAAAGCAATAGTTTACAATTAATTAATCAGTAAGTGTCAAAATTGCAATGCACTGTTCAGTGTTCAATGCAAATATCACTATAAACACGTTAAAAGCGTCAACTTATTGCACTAGTGTTAACACACTGTAAGTGTCCAAATGCGCAAAGCACGTGTTTCAAATAGATCACAAACGTGGTTATAAAACACACAGTTGAAGTTAAACGTAAACAAAAATCCTTCGTTCAAGCACACTAGTCACTACGTCACTAGGTCGCTCAAATGAATGGAACGTTAAATAAAACGCCTAGCACAGACGAAATACACCAAATCACAATAAAACAAAAGTTCTTGTAAGTTTTAAATCAATACAGAAATATGTAAACGACGACAAGACTTCTTAATCTCAAAACGATGTCTCAAACGTATCCGAATTCTGAATTAGTTGCAATACTAAATTCTAAATCTAAGCATGTGAAAATCAAACGGGGAGATAATTTCAACGATGTTTTTTTCTGTATTCTTCTAGAACGTGTCCGTTTTATGATTTCTCCATATATGGTTATATACTCCATATATGGTTATATAAACAAAGCATGCGCATTGCAAGTCTGTTTTACTATTTTTCCATATAGGGGCTTTTTTGTGGACCTCCAGGGACCGAAACACGTCTGGCAAGGTACACAAATAAAACATCACTCTCGTTGAATAATTCTACAAATAGTACAGTTTATTGTGTGTGACAAAGGTTTACATTTAATGTCTTATTCTGTGCTCTAGTCCGAACGTACAATCACTGCCATCATGTACGGAAGCGCATCATTATTCACATAATTGTCTCCACGTCGATACAACATTATCCCGTAAATTGGCTTTACTACTCAATACGTAAGATATGTCGATCTGTATAATCTCCTATTCTTCAATTTTCGTTTTTGAATAAAACTAATTCTGTATCTCATCTTGTTTGATCTAAAGCGTGCTAATGTTTTTAAAACTTAACAATTGGGTAATTTACCAAATGTTCTTTGACATTACTGTCAATTCAAAGAATCGAAATATTATTAAAATGTAAGTGCTGCGTTAAAAGAGCCTTTGGGTGTACATGTATATAATTAATTAATTAATTAATTAATGAGTATTCATGTACTCAGAGGCTGATGACATTTTAGTATAATGTTTTTTCTCGGCATAAAGATCGTTTAAAACACATTTTAACAGTAGACGAATATGCATTGAATTTCGCAATCGGACATTGTTATCTTTACAAAGAACGCGGATCTTAGCAAAACATGGATACCATTTTTGGAAAATATTTGTGATCAATTGTATTATTGACAATACATGTACATGCTGAGCGGAAATTTGTGGCTTGTGGTTTGTTATTGTGCAATACTCTCTGACGTATAACAAGTAAGCTACATGCACTGGGCAAGCTTAGAGAATCTTAGCGATAAACCATTACTCGCTTGAAAACTGTTATACCTTATTGAATGCTTTGGGAAGAAGAAAAAATTCCAGACCGCTGGCCGGGGTGTAAACTCAAAACACTCGGATTGGCAGTCCTGAGCTCTACAAAGTACGCAAATCAGTTATGGTTGTATTGAAAAGGTTAACGCGAGTATCTACCATTTAAATGTGAACATAATTTCCGCAGTATTATACCTGAACATGAATAAGAACGCGGAATGCTATATAACATTATTTAACTATCTTTTAATGGCAACATGAATCGTAATTAACATATTTACGCCAATACCAAAGTGTTAACTCTTATCGCTGAGTTCGTTTAAACGAATCTGCACTATAAATGGGGATTTACCTACATGCCTTTTAAACATGAATGACTTTACGTTTTTAAAAATTAATTTATTTCCAACTGTACAAAGTTCTTATTTTGATGATGTTCTGGTACTTCTTCTTAACTTTTATTATATTTGTTCATGAACATTTGATCTATTTTGAAAAAAGTAAGACAGTATATTTTCTCTATACTTGTTGACATTACTAAATTTTGAACATTTCACAATGGTTATTATGTAATCGCAATTATGATGAAATGATAAACATATTTCTTGATATTCAATCCCTTTTAAACAGACACACTATAAATATGAATTTCGCAATCGGACATATTTTTATTTACAGAAGAACAGAGATCTATGTAATACATTGATAACATTTTTGAAAACATGTGTGGTTAATTGTATTTTTGACGATAAATGTACATGCTGACAGAGTACGGCATGACGTGGCTTGTGGTTTGTCATTGTGCAATACGCTCTGAACGTTGAAAATACAGGTGACGCGTTGAGATGTCAAATTAGATAAAGAACAAACACGATTAACCACCTTGTATCAATCTTATTTTTGTATCACTTAAATACAATAGTATTTGTTTGACTGTTTGATTAATGGTATTGGTTTATTTGTGTTTGACGACCTTTTTAATTTTATTTCAGTCATATGGTGGGGTTTAAGTAAGCTTCATGCACTTGGTAAGCTTAGGGAATCTTAGCGATTTACCAGTACTATCTTAGAAACTGTTCTACCTTGTTGAATGGTTTTGAGAGGAAATAAATATTCCCGACTCAAGTAAAGGGACAGACGTTTCTTTTCTTTTAGCTACAATGACACTGACCTTAAGCCTTGTGAAACCTTATGCAATCTGTAGCTAGGTCTGTATGCAAGCTACAAAGACACAACATTTAAACACAACATATCCATCCAACCTCAAATTATTGAGCAGAAACGTATTTTTTTATTTAAAGGAGTAATGTTTTGACCCAACTTGCCTCAAATGCGATCACTGAAGCTTTTGAGCGGAACTTGTATTATTTTTTTAAAGATACAATGACATCGACCCGACCGGCCTACAATTTAATCACAAAGATGGTATCCATGCATCGTTACACAACATGCTATCGCAATATTCCTATCCAAACTCAAAGCGGAAAGCATTTCACTTTTTTGAGAAACAGTGACATTGACATTGGCCCAAAGGACCCCAAATACACTCCAAAACTAAATCTTCATGCAAACTAGCTATATCCAACGTTTCATAAAGATTGGTCAACGCGAACTAATGTTATTAAGCGGAAATAACCTTTAACATGTTTTCTATTATTAGTTATAGTGACATTTACTTTTCCGAGACTGATTCCAAATGCAATCCCACGCAAGCATTGATTTTAAACTGATTATGTTATAAACACCTTTAACTTTTTATTAATAAACAGTGAACTTGACCTTTACTCGACTGACCCCAAAATACAATCCAAAGCTAGGTATCCATAAAACTTGCTATATCCGAAGTTGCATCGATATTGACCAATGCAAACTAATGTTTATGACCGGAAACCACCAATTCGACACCGTCCGCCCAAAATACCCAATCTAATAACCAAGTTTTTCAATTTTGTTGAAAACCTGGTTACAATCACTCAAAAGATCGAGCGCGCTGTCCTCTAATACATGTAGCTATTGTTATTTTCCATCCTAAATTTATCAGAAAAATCATTCGTTGCAGTACGCATTCAACAGTTGGATCTGAAACTACGTGTATATACAACTAGTATAACTCACACACTATCAACAATTTATCAGTGAAAATATAATAGTACAAATTGCCGTAGGGACTATGATTGTTAATCTTAGCATGGCATTCAATGAAAGAGACGAGTTTTTTGTTTGATTACCGATTTAAGAAAGTGAATGCATTTAACTGAATGAACATGTTTCTAACAACACACGTATTTACTTTTCGTCAAATGTTAATTTATATTATACATCGTTTGCGATATATAAATAAATAATAAGTGCTTACAAGGTCATGCCTAATGTTTAATTTATTTTCAAAAGCACAAAAGAAAGTTTTATTACCGTGTCTTAATACTAGGTTAACATATGCAATTAACTTATGAATAGATATGCATGCCTACGAACAAAGTTCAGGTTAAAACATGCATTTCATATTTAAACAATTTGCCAACATAATGGATTAATATTGACTCGTTTTTTTTTCTCATTATGAATTAATTTTAAACGGCTACTACATACACGGTAAACATATATTTTGTAAGAATGTTTTAAAAGATCCTTTTTACTTCAGTACTGACTTGCCTGTGGCAATGCACGCACAATAAATTTCTGTTGTTTTTTTTTGCTTTCGCGTTTTATATTTTATCATGCGTCTTGGCAAGATACTTTGTTTATGCTGATTGTACATACATGTGTTCATATTTCTTTATTGCAGTTTTGGGTGTTGAAAGCGGTTTAATAAAACGCAACAATGATGGAAGAGAACACACGTATAGTTAAACAAGTTTTTGTTTTTTACAATTCTTGAGACTGCAATAAATCGTTCTCAATGTGCTCTCTATTTCAGATATTTTGTGTGCAGTCAGTAATGTCTCCAACTTATCCTTAACATGTAACTCATTATATGCAAGATACAAAAATGAAACATCAATGTCGTTAAATAAGTCTTTACATAATACAGTTAAATTGTGTTTGAGAACAATCACTGTCATCATGTTCGTACGCGCATCATTTTGCACATAATCGTCTCGACGACGATAAAATATTATCCCTTAAATGGGCAATTCTACTCAGTACTACTCAGTACTTTACATATGTCGATCTGTACAATGTCTTCTTCTTCAAAGGGCGTATTAAAAATGACTTTTTATCTCATCTTGTCGCTATGATTGATCAAAGTCCTGTTACTTCTTTGCAAATTTAGCAATTCAGTAATTTATCAAATGTTCTTTGACATTACTATTGAGTGTGCAAACATTCAACTTACGTCTACTAATGTATTGTCTTATACAAATTTATATACGTGCAAAGATCCGTTTACAGAGAATCTTCGTAAAACTTTAAACACGCAAAGACACGTCAGACGCAAAACGTTTATTACCATAATTTCTGACAAACATTTCATGATGACAAATTGAAATTTCCAATATTTATGTTTGAATGGATTTTCTACAAAGTTGAATTAAAATAAATTATCCTTAACTCTTTCTCTGTTCTGGACTAAGTGCTGGTTTGGTTTCCTCCGCTGTACGTGTACATAAATGCATCGGCACGATATTGATTACCTTGGCATATTATTATTTTCTTCGACAATGTGGTCTAAAATACTAATGACTGATTAAAAAGCGTGTACTTTAAAAAAAAGGATTGTAAAAGCATCCATGCAGTTAAACACAACCGCATTCCGCATTATACACATTACACTATTGTCGCATCACACATTACGGTTATTTGCTCTGCAATCCAAATAAACCAACCAACAAATATAAAGCATATTGGCGACGTGTCGCAGCCCTCGGAACTTGGATGAACCTGAAGTTCGGAAATGGATAAAATGTTCAGCTGCATTCAGCTGATGTTATTATTTATCGATGAGATAAATGTGTAAGTGTGCCATCACAGAAATGAGTTGACATAAATGATACTGAGCAACCTGTAATGGATACGTACTTTGTGGTACTTAGTGGATGTCCGATTGAGATTATACATGTTTTATGAATTTCATGGAATTTTGTTTTAAAATATTACATTTTGTTATTGTATTTCCTTTTTCTTTGATTGATCATGCTCGTTTAATGATTATTCATCGAATCGTTAATCAATCCGAATAAAGTGTATCGAAGTATGATTTTTTGTTTCTATCCGTTGATAAAGAATTGAAATATTATAAAAATGGAAGGGTCGCGTTAGAAGAGCCTTTGGTTGTATATAATTAGAAGAAAAATTATGTCATAGCCACGATAATTCGTGTTATCAGAGTCTGAGGTCATTTCATAATCGTTTAAAAACCATTTCAATAGTAGCGCAATATGCAAATACACATTATCGATGAATTTCGCAATCGGACAGATTTATCTTTATCTTTAACAAAGAACACGGATCTATATAATAGATTGATATCATTTTTTGAAAAAATGTGTGATAGTTTGTATTATTGACGATATATTTACAAGATTACAAAGAACGGAAAGTTGTGGCTTGTGGTTTGTAATTGCGCAATACACTCTGAACGTTGGAAATGAAGGTGACGCCTTGAGATGTCTAGTTATATAAAGAATTGTGAATAAAAGAAAAAACATGGTAAACCACACCGATCAATCTTATCTAAAAGAAATGTATCTATTAAGTTTTGCTGTACTTGTTGACATTAGTTAAATTTTAAACATTGCATAATGGTTACCTATATTAAAATTATAATGAAGTGGCAAAACACATTTCTTGGTATACAATTCTTTCCAAATGCAATAACGGAAATTCATTTTTGTATGTTATGAAAATCCCAAATAATCCCCTTAATTGTTCTTGTAGTTGCGAAATCTCAATACTTTGTGAATGTGTAGGTAATCTATAAAAGGTTAGAATGTGGTTATTGCAAATCCATTGTATAGCGCCTGTTTAGGAAAAAGGGTATGTTAAAATATGTTTTATATGTTTGAAAAAAAGAAGAAGATTCGTTTATGTATTTTGATTTGTCCGTAAATGGAAGTTATTGAATTATGGGGCACATGTGTCTTTAACATGTGAATTCATACTCATAGCAAGGTTAATTATGTATTACGTGATGTATGTCTGATTGTAAACTGATGACCACATGTATGCTGGCTTCCTACATATGGCAACTCTTAATTAACATTGAACATGTCAAACTTGTCATAGTGCATATTTTGCAACCTTGCTGTGAATTATTGTTTATCTGTATGGAAAATAGCTAGCCATTAAATTAGATCAAAGAAGAAATCATATTAGGAAGTTCAATATATAAAGACATATGTAACTTGAATTTGACAATTGCCTGACTCCTAGTTCATTATTTACATCAATTCCGCGAATTGTTGAATCGCCCTTCGTATATGAGTATATATTTGAACAATTTCCAGAAAACAATGACGCCGTACCTGCTGATGATTCTAGCGTTTGTCGTCATGTGCGTCTCATGTCAACTACGCGTAGATGTAGGAGCAACACATAACTTTGGCGGTGGCTTGACTGGTAGGGTTGGAGGTCATGTAGATACTAGAGGGAACTGGGGAGTCAATATTGGGGCTACGTGGAGTTTTGGACGTAAAAGGAGAAGCCCTGTGCATGTAAGATATAATTGTGTTATGTTTTTAATTATATCAAAAAGATAATTCTTAACATGATATGTTTAGCGTTTGTCGTCTGTTTCACGATTACTCAGTGACTGAAAGGTATACATAGAAACTATATACAATGTTTGAGTAACAAAGGAACATCTATACATAGAAAACATATACAATGTTTGAGTAACAAAGGAACATCTATACATAGCTACGTGGAGGTTTAGGAGAAGCACTGAGCAGGTTTGATATAATTGTGTTATGTATTTTGTGTTTGTTTTCCATTTGCATCAAAAGGATTATTCTTAAAATGATATTTTGAGTGTTTGTCTTGTGTTTTACTATTACTCAATTACTGCAATGTAACTGGAACATATATAGTATGTTTGAGTAACAAGTGAAAACAGTTAGTCTTGTGTTGTTCAAAGGAGGAAATAGTATTGTTATGGAATTGGTTACTACTAACAGGAAACGATCTTAAAGAATGTCAGTCACATTTCCAAAAGATGAAATACACCTTAAAAGCCCATATAACGCTAAATAACTACGAATATTTCGTAAACTATTTCGCAAGATAAAGTTAACATATAAACAATCATTGTTCCTAATAGAAATACCAAAATTTCAACGCTAGATATGCTCCGGTAACATAGATTTTATAAGATACAAGATATTTTTTTTTTGTGGAACAATATATTCAACACATGTTCATGAGCCAATTTAGTGTTCGTGTGTCGTACGAATAGATATCGTTGCGGGAAATTAAAATGGAATATATTGTGCCACACAAAAATAAAAACAGCATTTTATCTTGTTAAATCCACATCTAGCGTTGAAATTTTGGCTATTGCTATAAGGAACACTGATTGTTTATGTGCTAACTTTATTCTACGAAATATTATACGAAATATTCGTTAATTCTAAGCGTTATAGGGGCTTTACGCTATATTTCTACTTTTAATACCATGTTATCAGACTACTTTATTAAAATCTAGTCACGGTCAAGTGAGTAACTAAATGTTAATATTAAAAACATCAGCTAGTAGTATAAATAAATTATTTATATAAAAAAGTATAATATTTCATTTACAAATGACCACGTGCACATTTTGTTAGGAAATAGTGTGTTGATATATTTTATGTAAACAGTGTGTATTTTTGTTGAAGCATATCATACGTCGGATTTATGTTTAATATAAACATCCGCTGATGCGTTTCAGATGAAGTATTTCACTCTGAGTTTGGATGTAAATAAGTGCAACTTCAATCTGTACGATGACAACAGAGATGATGTGATAACAAAGGAGGAACTTGTAGCGGTGTTTGGAGACAACACGAAAACAACAGAATTGTTTGAGGCACTTGATATGCCATCCGGTGAGTTATTATGTATTACGTTTTCACACCATTCTTCTACACATTATTACATCAACATGTTCATTCATGTTCCATAACTTGGCCAAATTTTAAGACTTTATTTGTAGTAACCAAATAGGTTTTCTAATGAACGCTGTTTTGTTAAATGAACTAGTATTTCCAATAAATATTACTAACCATAATATATACATATACATGTGTTTGATAAAACAGTGTGTACTTCATATACGTTTACTGGTCCTGGTTAAACTAAACAAAACTTATTAATTCCGCAGTCCATGAAATCAAATGCACTTAATCGGAATGAGGCAATATGAGCGTTTATTGTCTGTGTTCGTCTTAAACTATTTGCTATTCTTCGAAAGTCAGCTCTATTCTTGCCAAGTAAACAACGCTTGGTACGAACTTAATATACAATCACTTACATATCGTTTTGCTCCAATGCATTCAAGTTTCGGCATACTGAAAAAGGAAAACAAGTTAACAGCGTTTAAACAATATTTACCATTTCGATGCGTGTTTGTTGTTATGGTATGTATGATCTGCTAGAAACGATAAGCGTAAATTTTAACATAATGATTGACTTCTGTGTTAGAAAATCAAATTACCGCCGCATATGCCACTCATTTTTGTTTTAATTACATGTGTTAACATTATTTTCAGGTGACGGTATGGTTGACAGAGAAGAGTTCCTCTATGTGATGTCGAGAACAGTTGAAGGATGTTGAATTGTCGTTGCTTGATTCGTCAGTACAAGCTCATACCTTATGTTTAAAAATATATACGTATACTTGAAGCAATGTACATAATGATTCTTTGTTGGGACGATTTTCAAACTGTGTTTTGAGGAAACCAATTGAGTACACCGTTTAAAGAGTTCAACATGTTTCTGATTATTTTCCATCCGTTTATGGTGTAAACCGTTTATGCAATTCTTTATCAAGACTGTTTATAACTTCAACATACATCGATTAAATATTTAAATACGTATTGTGTGGGTTTATTTTATTTTATGAAATATATCTTAAATCGAGAAAAAAAACTAACCCGCCCCCTTCAGTTTGTATGTATTTTTTTACATTTGTTTTATATCTAGACAAAATGTATAGGTACAAGCCTATAGTGCCTTAAGGAAGCTACGTCCTATCTTATGTTTGTGAAAATTGCATAATTATATACGAGAAGATTATAAAGTATAATTTAAAAAGGAATACATATGTATTGATTTGATATATATATTACATTAAGTATATATTATGTAGATATGAAGAGTAAATGAAACGTTTGTAAGATGAGAAAATTGGAACAAATATATAAATCATGAATAAATTAAATCGTCGTAATAAAATTGTACATTTATATCATTTTAAACAAATGAGTGACCCATTTCGACGTTGAAATAAATAATTGAGTTAAACCATGTCATTCATAGACAGGCCAACAAAAGAGGCCAATTAACTTAGAATACTTGCAAATAAACATTCCAATCAAAGATGAACGTCTGCATAAAAAAAATCTAGTGGGTACACTGTTTCGTTAGGAGAAAGCATAAGTTATCATGACGTCCTAAATGAAATATTTCTCAAGTATTGCTAAAATTATTGAATGTGGTATTTGAAAGCTGTTGTTAACAACAGACAAGGACTTATTTATGAATCAGTATGTCATTTACACTTCTACCTTGTAAATATTTACACTTCACGACAGGTTATAACTGATGAGCTAAGGTTCACGTTAACTCGTATACTGATTAAAAATTGAAATTTAACCAAAGACGATTCATCTTAGGACACAAACTATTTTGCATAGTTTGGTTAACCACAATAAGAAGTTGAAACGATGATTTGTTTAGGGCTTTCGCATTTTGTTCTTTGCGGTTTTTAAGCTAAATTGAAACGTTGACATTCTGCTTGCCATGAATCATAACATTTCGTCAGAGATTTTTGTACTGAATAAATAATTTTAAATATGAATTAATGTATGATATAGACAAAGTTTTCCTTGTATGAAAAGCAATTTTAAACTGATAACCATTCGCTGTTGTTTTTTTTCCGGTCACGTAACAGCATACTAGCCGGACTTCTTCCTTTGGCATGCTATCTCGTCATTACAAACTATAGTGGTAAAAAGAAAACCCTATCACTATCATTACAATCATCAACTGTGGACAATAACCGTGGTCGAATGTTCAAGTTTGTTACTGTATATCATAAAAATAACAAGCAAATTCGTTGAATTGATATCCCCCTTGCAAATTTGACGATTGAGCCACAGCTATGGCTTCTAGAGTGGTTATAAGCTAACAGGTGACGAAGCATGATGCAAGACGAATAGCTCACGTAGGCTTAAATTGAGCACGTTGAGATCAAATGGGCTAAACATGATAAAAGCTGGGATCACTGCAATGGAAAGGTCAAAGCACAACATTTGGGTGCAATCAGTGCTCCAATTGTTGACAGTTGTGCACACCAGAAACTGATAGCCATATAGGAGTATATGAATAAGATATAGCCATTTATCACTCAGTATGCTTAGATGCTGAATTTCAATATATGAATGTTTCGATAGCATAAAATAATGTTTAAGTTTTGTTACAACAAATGTTTTATCATGCATGGCAATGGTGAGAATTTACATTTTATCCCACTGCAAACAAACTGTAACGTTCTAAACAAAAAATTATTATTTTGAGACTGGTAATTAGGGTTTAATATTAGTTATATTATAATAAAACAAACATCAAGAGATTCTAATAATCTATTCAGCTCTAAAATATGATGATGACATCCAATCAAATACACATCATGTATTGTATCACCAAATAACAACATAGAAAAGTAGGTTGAAACAAACAACCAAAGGTGTTTCTTATACTATTGCTAGTTAAAACATATCAGGTTTCAATATAATATAACACATCAACAACATACAAAACAAGATGTATTCTCAAACCGTTTACATTTCCATTTATAACACAAATGGCCGACTAAAATGTATCAAAATAAGCTGTCAGACATTCACAATTCTTGACATGGGGTGTTGCAATACCTCAATTAGTATTGTTTGCATTCTCTGTATGAGTACAATATCAAAAGAAATACTAGAATAACTAGTATTATTCAAATTACTTCTAACTGGTTTATTAACAAGACGTAATTGGTATACAGTTTATACACACTCTTTTACATTTGATAGAACATACTTTTATCTAATCAATACCAGTTTATAAAAAGCATTCACTTGCAAAATATGCATACACTGTTCATTAAAATATACAAATAAAAGATTATAAATATAAAGGAAATTATGTATGTGCTCAACCAATGGGAAAGACATCGGACCTCGGACAAATCCGATAAAATTTGACGAGGTCCGAGAATATTTCCCAAATTGTCGGACCTCGTGTCCGACAAAAAAAAACGTCGCCATCTTGACTTCATAGAACGGGTTTTCATTAAGTTGTTATTTTATTGTATTTAGAATTGTTAAACATTGTGAACGTCATAATTATACGTCATTATAATAAAAATAAACTCTACACAGGTTTTGTTTTGGCCCGATTTTATAGCCGAATAACGGCTATGTTCCCAATGGCAAAAGGTATACTTTTTTTCCCAAAATTTGGAAACAAATTCCCTTTTTTTTTTTTTTTTTTTATTATTAGTGTCTAATGATTATTTTATCACAATTTTATTTCAATTACATGTAACAAAGTACATAATAATGATTTATATGATTTTAATTTGAATTATTATACAGAGTTATATCAATATATATGGTTGTACTAAAGTGCTACCAAAGAAGGCTACTGAATTTATTTTCCCAATTTCTTGAAAATGCCGATAAAATTCCCAAATCCAAAGCCATGGGCTATCTTCCCAAAAAGGGGAAAAAAAACCC
>VMBQ01009193.1:0-29717 GCA_007657795.1 Dreissena rostriformis
TGTTGAAATTGGCATGATACAGGTGATACACCAACTAGCGTGTTTACATTGTCATGATACAGGTGATACACCAACTAACCTGCTGACATTGTCATGATTCATGTGATACACCAACTAGCCTGTATCATGACAATGTCAACACGCTAGTTGGTGTATCATCTGTATGTATGGTCAAAATGTTTGCTCTAAAGTTCCACACTGTCCGGTATATTCCGGTATTTTCCCTAGGCTACCGTAGTTCAGTTCCCTCTCCCGGCGATATTCAGTGAGAATATTCTTCACTCAAAGCGACTTTTACGTAGGTCAGAAACAATTTGGCGAAAATATCGTAAACCACAAGACTACGAAAACTACAAAGTATCGCTTCATAAATACCACTGCGAATTAAAGAATGAAAAGCAATCGGCACTCAGCCAGAAAGTACTTGAATCTAAAGGTGATTCTAAAAAGCTGTACAAATTTGTGTCGGAGCTTACGGGAAGCAAGTCTGAGAACCCGTTGCCAACTGTTCAAAATGAAAATACTTTAGCTGACACATTTGCTGATTATTTTATGCAGAAAATAGAGACAATTCGAGAGAATCTTAAAGACTTTGACAACTACACGCCGATTGCGAAACAGGTCACACAATTGGGAAACAAAGTCCTGCGAGATTGATATCTTACCGACAAAAGTGTTTAAGTTGTTTTTGAATGAGCTTCTTCCAACCATTTCCAAATTAGTAAACCTTTCTTTGGCACAAGGAGTATTCCCTGCGAAGTGGAAACAAGCGGTAGTTAGACCTCTGTTAAAAAAAGCCGGCCTTGAATTGACCTTTTCAAATTACAGGCCAGTGAGTAATTTGGCATTTCTGTCAAAAGTAATTGAAAAATCAGCACTCTATAGATTAAACAAACATGCTAGTGAAAATGATCTTCTTCCAAAGAACCAATCTGCTTACAGACAATATCACTCTTGTGAGTCGGCATTACTAAGACTTGTTAACGATCTCCTAGCTGCAATGGAAAACCAAGAGGTAACAGCACTCATTGCACTAGACCTTAGTGCTGCTTTCGACACCGTAGATCATGGCATACTCTTAGATGTCTTGAAAAGTCAATATGGCGTGTGTGGTGCGGCGCTGGACTGGATGGACTCATACTTGCGGCCGCGAAGTTGTTGTGTAAGTGTGAACGGATGCATGTCAAAACCACGTGAGTTAAAATGCAGTGTCCCACAAGGAAGTTGTTTGGGTCCTTGGCTTTATCTCACATATGCAGGAACAATTTTTGACATAGTACCCCCTTCCATCTCTGTCTATGGCTTTGCAGATGACCATACTGCCAGCAAACGTTTCAAACCGATTCTATCGGAAGAAACTGAAGCCATCAACGAACTCCAAGATTGTGCACAAGAAATAAACAACTGGATGAACAGTAATAAACTCAAAATGAACGCTTCAAAAACTGAATACATAGTGTTTGGAAGTCGCCCTCAATTAAATAAGTGTAACACTCAGGACATTGATGTATGTGGTGACAAGATCAAGCGACAAAGTAGCATCAGATATCTGGGCGCTTTTCTGGATGAAACGCTGAACTTCAAGGAACACATTAAGAGAAAGTGTAGATCTGCAATGTTGAATTATTTTAAAATAAAAAACATNGAAGTCGCCCTCAATTAAACAAGTGTAACACTCAGGATATTGATGTATGTGGTGACAAAATCAAGCGTCAAAGTAGCATCAGATATCTGGGCGCTTTTCTGGATGAAACGCTGAACTTCAAGGAACACATTAAGAGAAAGTGTAGATCTGCAATGTTGAATTATTTTAAAATAAAAAACATTCGTAAATTCTTAACGCAAGACGCTACAGAAACACTAGTTCTTTCTTTAGTCATTTCACATTTGGACTACTGTAACGTTATTTTGTACGGCATCTCCCAGTGTGAATTGGCAAAATTACAGCGTGTTCAAAATATGTGCGCAAAATTGGTTTTAAGCCGTAGAAAGAGCGACAGTTCAAAACAATCACTTCACGACCTGCACTGGCTGCCAATCAAGACTAGAATCGAATTCAAAATTCTTACATATATGTTTAACTGTTCAATTGGTAATGCTCCTGCCTACTTGACCGAACTTCTATCCACTCCGATTTCTAAACGTAATCTTAGATCATCAGCATCATCAATAGGCTGTTTTAATGTACCGTTCAATAAGAAAAGAACATTCAGTGATAGAAGCTTTGGAACTGTGGGTCCAAAACTATGGAACAACCTACCTTTGAGTTTAAGACAATGTACTTCAATAGACACTTTCAAAAAACAACTTAAGACATACTTTTTCGACGACTTTTTTGCATTATTTTAAAGGTTATACGTGATGTACCTTTGATAAATGTTTTGTATAGACTTGTTTGATACTTGGCACTGTTGTTCGTTTTTTAACTTGTGAAGAGGATTGCCTCGCTCGCTTGTTTTGGATCGGTTTCTGTGTCACTCCATATTATTGTATGTTCTTTATTTGTGTTTAATTTTTGTTTTTATTTCTATTGTACAACGCCATTGAATATGTTTATACGTAGAAATAGGCGTTTAATCAAATGCTCAAGTTTCAAGTTTCAAGATTCTGCAACCGGATTCAACCGTTTTCCTCCCACAGCAAAATACCACACCACAATTGAATATATTATTTTTAAAGTAAAAATGTCAAAGAAAATAGTTATTTGTCCTTTGCGACTTAACGCGACCAACCAAAAAGAATATAATACCAAACCCTTTAAAATTAACAAACATCAATGACTCTACTATAAAATGTTTGTTATCATTGCCCATATAATACAAACCACATGCAAAAAAAACTGCTGACAACACTGCATTCCGACTGTTAAATACACAAACAAAACAATGTTAAAGCAAACCAAACCTGGTACGCATTGTCTCTTCGCGGGATCATAACTGAAGAATGGAAAACACTTGCAAACCCCGTGGAAGCAGTCGGAATTAGGCACCCAACAATCTGCTTCATATACGCACGGAGGCCAAATGTCTGGCCTTGAACATTCTCTCTCTAGCATAACCAGTCCTGATTGTGTGGCGTAATTCAGCGATACATTAGGAGTGGCTTGCAGCAGTGAGTGAAGACGACATCTACCAGTAGCTGAATCAAATACAGCGAGTTAACAGATGAACGAGGCCAGCACACACGCCGACATGCATTCATCTATTGATCCTACTGCGACGTCATTTTCAGGTCCTGGTACGTAATTATAATTGCTAATTTGTTCGAATGATTCATTATACGAAGGGCAATCTGAAAAATGTAAACAAAACGTTGTTATGAATGTTTGTTTTAAACAACGCATGGTTTAATAAGTGAATTGATACACCCTATAATCACTATTCCATTAAAAACGATATAGCTTTTCTTAATCACTATGCCATTAAAAACGATATAGCTTTTCTCAAATCAGAATTACATCCGAAAGAATGAGAATTCATGAGAAACACGCATTGCTGCTGGAATTAAAAGTGTGCAGTTAATACTGTTATCAGCACATACGGAAATGAACATTATTACATTGTGTACTATTATATTTTAACTCCTAATATTAAATTATTTGTACCTGTGATTAAAACACATTCTCTTGCAAAGTGATCCGCCACGAATGAATTGATGCACGTGCACTCGTTATTTCTGCAGTTTGCATAGGGGTCCAGGCAGTCAAGATCAGATGAGCAATACTCTCCAATATAGGCCGTTGGTGGTGTGGATGATGCACATACAGTCGGGTTTAGCGTTGATGCGGTGAACGGATGCTTTAAAAATCAACACACGTTTTTATATAAAACAATTACAAATATGTAATCAAAAGATATAAGACAAATTATAGAGCATTGCTTGGAGCTGAATAAAGTCCACACATTCGTAAATAAAATGTGTACATGTATGCTTATTACCTCTGCACTTTGGCCGAATTTCCACCCATCTTGGCAGCCTGTTTGAACTTCCGTTTTTTCCGCTGAATTTAGGTGGCATTCTTTCGACGACATATTGAACATAAAAGAAATACAAATGTCTGACATTGCGCATTGTTTCGCGCAATCAATTGCACTCTTTGATATAACAACTGCAACGACTACGCCACATTGGATTGGACATGCGTTTGGAGCCATTTTAAACTGAAGTGACGCCGTCATTAGGACTTTCGACATAAGCAGCAGAACCACTGGAAAAAAGCAAAAAATAACAAACTGCTTAAAATCTCTTATTTTTTGCAAATTGTAGATCATGAGTATGCACAGAAAACAAGGACAAATAGACAGTAATAGATGATGGATTTAATCATTGAATAATGACCAACAGTACAAGGACATTCCCGAAAATGTCGCAAATGTAAAACTGTTATATAAAACAGATGCACAGTGTTTCCTAAGTCGACCGTATGATTTCAAAAGGAATAAAGCATATTAAAGTAATGCTATTTATTTTTATACTTTTACAGAATGTCAATCGAACATTAGCATTACAATATATAGTGAATTGATTACCAAGTTCAGGCTTTTGTGGCATTGTGATCAATAACATATATTGTTTACCTTCAGTTGGGCTTCATATTTAATATAAATATAACGTAAATAGTTCGGATTCGTATGTTTATTTTTGTTTTTGTAGAAGACGTGGAACATTAAACATTTCTGATGGAAATAAGTAAATCTAAATGTAATATATTGTATCAGTTAAAGGTTTGTTATGTGCCTCGCTCAACAAATGAAGTTAATTGCTTTAGTATGTTTCAAATATAATTAAATAAACGTAACGTAGACTGTATACACTTATATAGTTTTGAAATAGCTTACCTTGAAACAAGTGTTTCAATTCCATGATTGGAACTATATTGGAACATAAGACCATGCAAGACTTATCCTACTCACACACTGCGGCGGAATTAAGAGTAATGGACGTTTCGACAGTGGGGTACATTTAAATATTTGTTAATTAATTAGCGCTAGGACGCGGGGCTTTATACCAATGATTTACTTTATGAATATTAAACATAAAGTCAATAGATGTTTCATAACCGTACCTTAATGGGGACCTGTTTCCGACCGGTATAAGACGAACGAAATGCTTAACGTAAACTTCATTTAGGAAAAGTACAAATAAACTATTACAAAATGAGATTATTGTCGTTGAAATGGCCAAATGGGTTACATTTTGAATACAAATATTTGCAATCCCTTAACAAAACAGTGTACAAGTAAACATTATATATAACGTTGACGTATTTGACAACCTTCGTGTTAATATTAAACGATGAACGCCTCGCATGCTAAATAGACCGTTATTAATTATTTACATTAAACACCTATGGTGAAAAGTCATTTGACTCTGCACATAGACAAAACGAGTTCGACAAAGAGCCACATCAGACCTTGTTTAAACAAATTCGACCAAGTTAAGCAATACAGCATGCCTTTTATAATTTGGTACGTCTATTGTACGTGATTTAATACACAAGGGTCTTGTTTAATGGTTGGCAAGTTTTGAACGGTTGATCACAATACTAATTTTTCAATATTTGCATTATTTAAGTAAATAAGTACCGCAGCAATGGTATTGTGTAATTACATAACTATTTTCACAAATATGTAGTTTAATCGAAAATACATATACATTATGTAAATAACACCTTATCTTATATGTACATGTTATAGTTAATTACGGTGGAGCGGTATTTGGTATTAACAAAACTATTTTCCTCACAATATATACGTATTGCGAAAAACATAGCAACATCAAAACGATTGATACCAAATGAAATTAAATTAAAAGCCTTATACAATATTTACATTATTTAAGTAAATATGTAGTTTGGTAATAAAAATACGTATTGACGTATTAACTAGGTTCGGTATATTGATAGCTTTATTAAGAAACTAAATTAATATAATTGCCAGCTTATATAATATTTATATTATTTTATTGAATAAGGTGGCCCAGGTATGATGTATTTACAGAACATATTAATATTATTGCTAAAAAAAAAAAAAATCATATTATTTACATTATTTACATGCATACATTATATAAATATTATATATTTTCATATTATTTTATATAACGTTTTGTTGAGCCTAAATTGCTTTAACGACTTCAAGAAGTTGGATGTATTGAATGTATCCAATACGTTCTGCAAGACGGGTTCTCTGTATCGTAATATAGTGCAGTACAGTTTTGCCGTATTGTTGCACCCCTATCAAATTGAAAAGATACCATACCCTTTACTGATATTAAAAAAAAATACAATATTTTAATCGATACTTATATTATTCATATATTTATAATATAAATATTATATTATAATTATAATTCATCTGAGCTCCTGAACGAAAACAAACTCACCAGCTAAAAAATACGGTATTGCAAATAATAAATGATTGTCACTTGGTTAGCCTTAAATAAGATTGGTATAAACAAATGTGCTGTGTCAATTCATTAGTTAAGGCTAAGTAAGTAAGTAGACAAAAATCTTTTGTCACTGTCTCATGGGCCCCTTAAAAGGCGCGGGGTCATTAGGCAGTTGCATACTCTGCCTAATGGTTAAGTCGCGACTGTTAGGCGGTGATTGCGCAACATTAGTGGTTTAAATAAGACTCCCAACTAACATAAATAAGAAAAAGGATTTAATAAACTTTGAAAACAGCTGTGGATAACACGGGTGAATAAATATGTTCTTTTTCTAAATATACATGTGTTCTTAGGACACACGTTCAACTTTTGTTTTCTAATTTGTCATTTTTCCTCTAAGTTCGACCTTGTCATTTGAGGTACGGATACGGGTTAACAATTCAAAACCTTGTCTGTTTACATTTGTACACAGTTTTTGAAAAAAATCATCAATATAACTAAACGATATGGTTTAGACAGACATTTTGAGAGGTAGAGAGAGGAATGTTACACGCGAAACGTTGCCTTATGTTGGTTCACATGTTTGCCAAGGTATTAAGTCAGGGATTTTCTAAAATACATTCTGACAGCTGGGGAGCGGGACGCACCGACGGACAGTGGGCCTGTTGTATGTCGCCTTCTTCAAACAGCGGCATACCACTATAATTGCGTTCAGTTTTTTGTTTCTACTGATATGATACATAATTAAATCACATTTATTATAATCAAATCCAATTAATTACAATGAGAGGATCATGCATTAAAACTATATTATTGTAGAAAACAAAATCGTACTTCAAATACGACTACAAATACAATTAACTCTATGGAGAAACTTAATAATACACGTGTGTCTAGTTATGCTATTATATATGTATTAAATACCTATGAAATCATTCGAGTGAATTATACATATGTGTTAGTTTTCTTAAGAATTAATGTATACAATAGAAAGACAACAATATACGTACATCCTTTTTAAAGACTTTAAAACACAAACTGAACATATACGATGACTACTCACAGTGCTCTACGATTAATACGTTTTATGAGTATTTCATGGTATAAGTATTTGCGTGGTAGAATATATGTGGCGAAATTTGAAGCTTGAAGCCGTCATTTTTAAACGTGCATTGTATACTGTAAACATTCCATACACATGTGCGTTTTGTGTCGTTTGTCTATTTTTACATACAATGAATAATACAACATAAGGAAAGGTTTAACCGTGCGCTTTATAGATGGATTTATCATTAATGTTGTGCTTAATATAAAGGCGTAGATACCCTAACGGAAAAAACTACCAGGTGGATATTGAATTGTAGTAATAAATTCATAAATGTGTAATGTTGATAGATAAAATGTGATAATCACTCAATTGATTATATTGTATCACTGCTAACAATACGTATATATATATATATATATATAATATATATATATAATATATATAATATATATAATATCACTCAATCACTCAATTNTTTATACATTTGTTTCAAGACATATATATTTACATATTAGATCGTTTAACATTCGTAAACAACGATGGTATAGTACAGACAATAAATATGTTTTGCAAAGAATTGAATTTACATGGCGTCCATTTCAATAACTGAAGCTAAACATATGTATTTTCAACATGTGTCCGTTATCAGTCTCACCATATGTTGTTTCAACACGTGTCTTTTTTAGTCTCAACATATGTTTTGTCAACACGTGTCATGTTTGAGTCTCAACACGTGTATTTATATTCAACACTGGTCCTTTTTTTAGTCTCAACGCGGCCAGTAAAAATACTGGGCACTACTGCCACTGTCGGAGAAATGGTCAGACGAATTAATAACTGATCTGCCCCCCCCTAACATGGTGTTAAATACACATCAGAAAGTTCACTGCTTCGAGGCATGTCTCGCCAATCAGTTGGTGGAGGGGGTGCATCAGTGGTTTGGTAGTCACTGATATCGTTGACCGTGTCGTATACGTTTTCTCCGCCCTGCAGTTTTCTGTCTGGGTTTTCATTTCTCTGAAAAAAGTTATACTCTTCAGTCATACGTAAGCTTTACAACAATGCATAGCAAACGCGAAATAACACATTTAAGAAACTGTTCTTGTTCAAAGTTTTCTGAAAAAAAAAAGCCAATTGAAAGTTAAAGGACAACGCGTTGAATTATGTTACAAAATCAGTCATATGTTATTTAGCATAAACACATGTTGTTCTTACCGAGTAATGAGATACGTCTCCGAGATTACCCAAAACTGAGGAAGGCGTTTTGACTTGCGTTTGTAATGCTACAGCCTCTCCCTCATACACGGCACTCTGCTTTAACCCCTCGTTGGCGAGGCCACTTTGTGGATTCTGTTCGTTCCGTGCATCCGTTCGTGCCTTTCTTCCGCATCTAAAGAATTCATTATAAATTTCAGAAGTGTATATCTGACTGTTCAGTAACAAACGTGCACCTTATCAGTCAAGATTAATATTGTTTCTTAGAGCAAAATACGTCAACTTGTATGTCATAAAAGAGAAGAGTAATACAATCATGACAAAATTATATTTGCGCGCACTTTTTAGATTTTTTATTTTTATTTTAAATGTGCATCCTTTTCCCATTATTAACCGTAATAAACATGTGATTGAGCTCAAAGACGAACAAATAAGGTTTTATGGTTAACTGGATAATAAGTGCATAAAACTATTTAACATACAACGAATTCGTTGCGCGTTATATGTTCGTTTACAACCATTAAAAGCATCTTTGGGTTCTTGTAGCTAACAAGTGAAAACAGATAAGACAAACTGTTATACGATAACATTACAGTACTCGGTTAACATACTTTATGACTACGATGACGATAACGACGACAATAATGACAATAGCTACAGTTCCACCAGCTCCAGCTCCAATGTACATGATTTGGGAGGAGGAAGCTTTGTCGTCGTTGCTCTTATTGTCCCCAATTCCAGAAGTAGATGTAGATGAAGATGTGGTCGATGCTGCAACACAAATAAATTACATCGGAATACATCTTTATACGAATCAATACGGAATGCTAGACTTACTAAGGACATTTTCCATAGACCGTTAACTTATGCTATATAGCACACTATTTAACCAGCTCATCTAAGTGCTAATTGCACTCTTTGTTAGTGTCCATGACGTATAAAAGGTTAGAAACGGGTATTAGTATGGTAGGAAGTCTTGTCGTGAAAGCAAGACTTTAAAACATATGGAAAGGCAACTTACTTGGCCAATATCCCGTGCATGCTAAATACGTGCATGTACATAAGCTTAGCAAAATTGTTATTTGTGTCTTGACGCGTTTGTTCTTAATTAAACGTTGAAATATCGATAATGTCTTAAAAACATTAGATTTAAGCCATACCACTAGGACAAGTTTTTCGATCCGGAAGCAATTGTTCTCCGTCAGGGCATCCACAACTGAAGCTGTTCGGAGTTGGGTGACAGAACGTGCTACAGTTTCCTCGTCCGTTGTTACTGCTGCATTGTGAGTGGACTAGAATGTTAATTTGAGGATATGATATTTTCATAAATTGTTTAAGTCTTCAGATAGTAATCGTCTGTGTTGTAATGCGACCTAATGTGCTTAATGCGTTCCGTTCGTGGTCACAGTTCATCAGAAACTTGAATAGAGCCTGTATCCATACATACGAACGGAATTGTTAAAATATCCGCATGATCGCACATTCGTTAAACATTGCATTATGGAAAATTATGTTATTCGATGGAGACAAAAACAAATTATATTCGTCATTTATGTGTTTGAAAGAAAGTCTTATAAAAACGTAACTGACTAATGACAAACACAAACTAATATCGAAAGTGCTATGTGTACATCAGTTGATCGTAGGTCAATAAATACAATGAATTTACACAGTTCTCAATGCATGCCATTATGTTTTTTCAACCGATATTTTAGTTAATCTTACCATTTGTTGGGAGAACAGTTGAAGAGTACAAAGAAATGGAATCCAATCTACCGAGTTCTGCGTTGTTGGCGAACTTAGCGATGTCATTGGTGTTTGTTTTGTGCAATTTAGTTATGTATCTGAAAACAGATGATTGAAATGCACTTTTGCAAAACACATATTCATTTTAAAACCATTTAAAAAAGTGTATTTTGATAAAGATTATGTACATTCATTAGTTACGTGCCCAATAACAGGTAAAGATATAAAATTAAATGGTATTTTAAGATTTGTATTGTTATCATTTTGTTAAGTCGTACTCGATACAATATATATTGGGAGTATATTGTGATTATATGAAAAAGGCATGTCCAAAGATATGTCAAACGTCGTAAGATGAAATATTTCATAAAATACTGTGTAGCATTTCAGTAGCAAAATAAACCTACACTTTATTCCAAGCAGTGTAATAGAGATAGTTGCCGAGAAGTTTAATGTCCATGAGTTGAGCTCCAGTGTCACTAAAGTACTGAACACACGTGTTTTCCCCATATCCACAGCGGTAAATTATGTTGGTTTTGCCATCGGTAACGTACAATACGTTTGCTGAAAATGATATGTCATGAAATATTCATCATCAAATCAATTTCAATTTATTGGAAATAAATATATCGAACTGAAAGTTTTTTTTTACTAGTTATCCTTTTTGTTTGAGATATTTACAAAAAACACATTGTCGTTCCATTCATACAATCTACAAATGTATGTCATGTATATGGTATGATAATTACTAAAAGCGGATATCAATGCGTATATAATTCAAAATACGTATGTTTTCCTAAAATATTACCAATTAAATGCGTCGACTTTATAATTTATTATATATTTTGTATATCTGCAATATCTCAGAAGCTAATGTTTATCAAACATTTATAATGCATATTTAATTATAATGTCTGACCAGTAGTTATTGTCCTTATGTGTGCATACACTTTCAATCAGCGATATATATTCAAGTCAATTTATACCAATTTAACGAACACAAAAACAATTAAACAAAAAACGAAAGGAAATAGTCAAATATGTGTGTTTCAGTATCCCACATAGTAAATGTTTGTACTTAAACATAAGTAAATTTAATAAGAGCAACATAATTATATAACTTAACGTTAAACTTTAAATAGAAATAAATCAATCTTCAAGGATAAACATAAAACGTAAATGTGATACCCGATGTGTCAATGGCGATCCCATTAGGCCACACCATTTCTGTATACAGTGTTACAATGTTGGTTCCGTCTGTGTGGGCACGATTCAATACTGCAGGTGTTGTACGATGGTCGGTCCAAAACAGAAATCTAAATAGGTTTTGATAAAACGATTGGTTAACAGCAATTTTAAATATTAATACAAACAAAACCATTTGCATACAAAACACAAATAATCATTTAGTTTCCATAGAACATATGTGTTTTGTCTGCAAACACTCAACAGAATACCCTCCGTAAAAACTGCATCATGATTTAAATATAGTCGTAACAGTGTTTTGTTTGATTCTAAGTAGATACATTTCATTAAATATGTTTCGCATAGCAGGACTATAATTCAAAGACTACGTACGAATATAACGACAACACACTATTTATATCTTTGTAAGTTGAAAGAAAAGAGACATAACATGTTATACATGTAGCTTAAGATATAACCTTGTATTTCACCAAATGACACATTTAAAAATGTATTTGTTTGAAAAAATATATTAAAATATAGTATTGAATACTATTTTAATTCATATACATCCAAGCTATGTAATCGGACATTTTTAATCTCGATTTCTTTAGATCCATTACAATGATCTGGTAATTTGAATATGTGATGCCATTATCCAAAATATTTGTAGAAGAAAGACATTTTATGGATTTTTCTTAATTAAATCGTGCCTCATGGCGTTGAAATTATGTTGCGCTTGTGAAAATTAAACCAATATAGTTATTAAATGAAAAAAATCTAATTCATATAATATTGTTATGTTTTTTGAGTTCAATTTAAACAATGATTTTTTGAGGTTAATTGTTTCTTCGGTTTTATTATGCCTGTTTATTTAAACGAAACTTTCTTAATAATGACTTATTTATAAATCTTTACGTTTGTCTTGTTTTCGATATGTGTTTGTATATGTTTACTCACCCATTGATAGGGTCAATTTCAATTGCCCTCGGATGAATACCTTCCGAGATCAATTTTCTATGTAGACCATTAGGAGACACAACACCGATTCCAGTGAACCCTGTCGGCAACCCACTTGACCCTACAGCAGTGTAGTAAATGTTCCCCGTAGTGAAGTCAAGAGCCAGCCGGTAGGGATGTGCGCGATACGCCCCTGTTGAGTAAGGGATATACAAATAAAAGTTATACAAAGAGAGTGGTTTAATCAAAATTAATGCTTAACGCGATTGTTGCAACACACACAATTTGGTGTAAATAACAACGACATAACATTGTATTACACGAGCTGCATTTATGACGATGGGTCATAATTTGGCATTATAATCTAAACATATATCATTATAGTGAGAAAGTGCCTTAAAAAGCAGCAACGTTGCTATTCATTCTACAATTAAAAAAACAACAGTTGCAATATGATAATATGATTGAGTTGACACAATATACGTTAATGTATAAATTTTAAATATCTGCAGACGGTTTTTAAATCCAATTAATTAATTTTAAAACCTTCTTATTCATAGTAGAAAAAGATAGCTGGAGGAAACAATGTGCTCGCAACTGGTAAATTGTGTGGATAGTGCAATAAATGGATATTCATTTTTGTTTGTTTTTATATTGCGATACCATTCGTTCAGTATGTACACCATACAATCGCACATTCTTGAAAGGCATATCAGATCTAAAGTCGGGTCGTAACGTTGCCAAGACTATCAAATTCCGAAAAAAAAAAACGTTTTCGTCAGAAGCAACAGCTATGTAAACTAAAATTCTGTAAACCAAAAATCAATACAGTTATTATAAAGTGTTTAATTATGTACTTACCAACATCAATTAACACTGAATATCCCGTACCGTTGACATTTGCAGACTGAATATATTTCGATGTGCTATCACCCCATATGATTCTTTTCGTAATTGAATTGTAGAGTACACCAGTGGGTGTATCGAAGGTCGAAGTATCAAGGGCGTTAACAGCGTCATTTGTTAGAGAAACTTGATATACTTTATCATGTGTCCAATCCGAAATATACATAAAGTTGTCTGACAGTGATTCTGCAATAATAAAGTGTCTTTGAGCATATCAATCTAACAAAAACGTCTTCATGTTGCCATATAATTGTTAAATACATGAGCTTATGAGCATACATTTATTATTAAATCCGTTATTTATTGAAATACAAGAAACTGTTACTCAACTTGTCACACGTTTATTAATATAACGGGCTCCTTAAATTCCCTAACCTGTAAGCATATCACACTTGTTTGATTTATGAGTTCCGTTTTCTAATTAACGCTTTGGTTAACACAATGACGGAAAACTGATATGGACAAGTACCTGATGAACATGTTTCCTTGTTGTTTTCAAGAACGAAACCATAGCTACACTGACATATTCTGCTTCGACCAAGTGGAATACAGATATGCTCACATTCGCCATTATCATCATCGCAAGGACCTTTCGAAAAGAAAACGTGTATTGACATTTTGACGTTTTTTTACGGCCTTCTAGATTTTTGAAATTGTGATAACGCAAAAAGGCAAATAATACTATAACTGCATAAAATGCAGTCTATTTAATGAACATACCACCTACATATGATGGATTATACAATTTTACAGTTGTAGAAAAATATAGAACAATAGAAACAAACATAATTTATATAGTAAATTACCGTTCTCTTTTGGCTGTTCGGTAATATCAATAACACTAATATCAGTAACTGATACTAGAGTATTAAGAGTGTAAGTAGCGCTTCCTGAATTTGTCAGTGACACAACATCCAGGTTGTTGCGAGCGTCAGCCACAAGAAGGTGATTCTGGAAATCAAAATTGGTGATATTATTAGTTACACTGTTAGTAACTGATGGTGTATGGGATATATACAATCAGAAATTTCATACCATAAGAGAGCGAAGGAAGTGTTTCGTATGACATTACTGAGGGTATATAACCAATTCACCAACAGTCACTAACAGTGTTAACGATTATATTTCACCGACTACCTTTTCCTTGTTATGTCTAATATATATTTATGTCCGAACCGGATTTTCGTACTTTTATTTTTTATTAAATTGATTATGGCATATCTCGTGTGTCGTAATTTATGTGACGAAACTCACTAAGTTAGATTCTCTTGATTGAAAGGACAACAAGTCGGACGTGGAATTTTATGTAACAGTAAAATATGTTGTAAATTATCAAACGAATCCAAAATCTATTTCGGATTGAGTATTTGTCATGCATAGTTTTAAACTTCGATGGTAATGAAATAACGCGCTTTAACAGGATTACGATTTCGTTAATCTTGTTCGGGTCAGAATGGTTAGCAATCGATACCATTTTTATTAAAACATAGTGTGTTTAAAGCACATTTCGAGAAAGTGATGAAAGCACAGAAAATGGAAGTGCATATCGTTATAACTTTATTGTTATAAGAATTGGATTTAAGTTGTCATTGAGGTAAGCGTGTCGTTTTATACTTTACTTAGTTTTTTATGACTCCTGTTAAGCTGAAATAGTGTCATCTATCTAATCTACAGCACAGTTTCAGTTGCAATCGATATTTGAATTGGTTCCCCGTACATATGCAAAAACATGATATAATAACAAGACTTATCTAGCAGTTTATCGAACAGACGCAATTTTTTACCGTGATACGTGTATGAAAATTACTCGGGGGTAAGGAAAATACACCATGGACATGTGCCCGCTCTAAGCAATCGGATCAGGTCTGTTTTGTTGGAGGTGAGATAACACGTGATCGCTCTAAGCAATCGGATCAGGTCTGTTTTGTAGAAGGTGAGATATACAGTTTTTGCGGTCTTTCATTTAAGACCCAACTTCGCCGATAAACAATGTATGTGCACACACCATGTCTATGGCTACATATAAATAATTAAGTATAACAATGTGTGACTAGTTTTGTATTATACATAAATAACTATATTATTGTGTCATAGTCGTCATTTGTTGTTAATCATTATTATTTTCCATTACATTTACGAGTAACAATTGTCCCTCTTAAAATTAAGCCATGAACACTTGTTATAAGTGTTTGGGCATTAGGGCGCTCGTAAGATGCAATATATACACTTAAACTCACCTTGTAGGAATGAAGTTTTAGAGGCAAAATTGAGTTAGCAACTCCAACTTCTACTGCTGTCAGTTTTGTCCCATCTAACTGCACTGATTTTAAATTGTTTCCGTCAATGAAATACAGTCTGTAAATGTATTAAGAAACGTTTGTATTATTATGACAAATTGTGAGACAAAAGATTTAGTTCAAATGAATAATTCTAACAACAAATGAGTAAATCCTCAGTCATTGAGTCTATGACAGACTATATAAACGATGATAAAAAATAGCGATGCATAGAAGTAATATTATTATTTAATTAATATATGTCATTGAGTACGCATTTGTAAAAATGCATATTTAATATATAAAGAAAAGTAAATAATATACAGACCTTTGGGTAGATGCATCGACAGTTAGATCTCGAGGTTTGGACAAGTCAATCCAGCTTACAATCGTCTGAATATCGGTTCCACGCAAATTGGCCTTCTTGATCTGATATCCTCCCAATCCGCCATTTATCCATAGCATTGTACTAAAATAGGTACAAACTTTCATAATTATCAAATACAGATTGTCAAAGTGTTAATGTTTTACATACATTTTGAAATGTTATATATTTGCCTTACTAAACGGTTCAAATTATTTAGTTTGTTTGTTTATTTAGTTGGTGAGCCTATTTAATTGTGATATGTTGCCGATGATTGAACTTCATATTATTTTAACATCATTGAACGCATGCGTTTATACGTTCATTACCTTAGCAACGGAAGAATGTTCAGTGCCTTTGGATTGTCCAAACCGCTTGAAATGAGCGTATGCACGTTTGTAGTTGTTTGAGAGAAAACATTTATTTTTCCAGTTCCAGACTGTTGTCCTTGACACCAATACACGTTCTTGTCTCCCCAATCTACTGCGAGACCTGATTAAAAAGTTAAACTGTATTGTTATTTCTAGTATGTTATGTCAATAAATATATTTGTCTTAAGGCTTAATAAGCAATATAATTTTAAACCATGTGATTATCATTTTTTTTATTATTTAAATTAACTTTAAAATTAATAAAGAAAAAAAATAAAAGTGTATTAAAGAAAATACCAGTCACTGAATCCGTTGCTGATGTGATACGTTGCTTTGTATGAACTCCGTCCAATGTCATCGCAAAGATGTCACTGCCGTCCGCAAAGATTATCTTTCGATCCAAAGAATCTTAATGACAAGACTACACATTATAACATCCTTAAAACAAGTTGTATATACAGCATTGTTTGGAAACAGTCAAATAATTCACTAACACATATCAATTACAATTCAAGGTTAAAGGTTAATGTAGCTTAAGTCTTATATTTTGAATCGTTAGACATTAATGCTATACCGCAAAATATTATTGTATTAGTTTATTTTCTTCAGTTTTTAGATAATCTGTCGGAACATTTTAAATAGAATTTGACTCATACCGACTGTGATCCAATTTATGTTTGATCCAACATTAGAGAAACACGTCTTGTTAGACGCTATGTATTCACTTTCGTCGTGAATCCCTCGTATATCAGCAGCACAAACAGTCGTTGCTGTTGCCCAGACTAAGGCACGATGAAGAGAACCAGTAGTCTCTGCAAAACCGTGAACAACTCTTACCGTATGTATTCAACAACTTACTAAACATTTATTTTCATCTTCAATTCTATAATTAATGCGTACATACATGAAGTGAATAATTGTGAAACAATTAAACATTATACGTTCTTCAACAAGTTTGACTCATTTTAATCATGCTTGGGTTTTCGTAAGTAGACATATTATATCTTGTGATTGGTCGTGTGCTATACGGACGCCGGTTTGTTCATCTGTTTTATAAAGTAAAGATTCGAAAGTATGGCCAACTTTACCTGAACAGGTGCGACCATCTGAATTTAACGCGAATCCCTCCGCACAGAGACACACGGGCCCTGTAGATTCGCTCACACATATGCTCTGACAGGGACTGCTTTCACAGTGATCTGAGCAAAGAACGTCGCCTTTATTCGTTTAAATTGTTAGACATCTTTATAGTAAAAAATAACATATACATTACTAGTATCTTGAAAACATAAGTATACTTGTTATTCGACTGGATTTCAATAAAAGTATTCATTATCTGGAAGTGATCATTGGGCTGTTTGCTTCGAGGCATTTACAATATCTTACTTGCATGTCAAGCCGATAATGTAATATATAATATAGAACTATTACAAGTTCTCTTTGGGCAGTGGAGAGGACATTCATGGAATATTTAGTTGACACCGATAATAATTCAATCCACAAATGTACTAAATCAAACTGATTAACAGTAAACAATTAATGCGATGATAAGACTGGTTAACCTGTCGTCGTAAGTTGTGGTGCATAAAACGTTACGCATGTAATTTGAAAATCGAAGATGGTTGATCGGACGTGATCGTGTCCTTCGTCGTCTACGCCAGTGTCCTTGTTAAATAGCCGCACTAATCCGCCTAAGTTGGGGTCAATATCTGTTGTAAAAACAACGTCCTGAAAAATCGTTCAATTTATAATAAATATCAAATTACAAACGTACACAAAACAACACCAATATAAATTATTGCCATGAATATTAGGATATGTAATTTTAAGACATTGTGTGCAGTAAGTCTTGACAGTTCTGAATGATTCAATACCAGAACATTATTTAAATCAATAAAATAATCTGATTTTTGATTATCAAATTCGGCTATTTAGTTATCAAACGTGCAATACGAACGGCAAATATGTCTATGTCCAAAAATGTCGAGTGCGCCATTCTTTTAATCATCACACGCTCTGTACCATCTAAATTTGATCGCTCCACAGAGTCACGAAAATTGTCAACCCAGTACAGCTTTGATGATGCTATGTCCACATCAAGGGCTATTGGATAGGCTATGCCCTGAGATACTATGGTTTTACGGTTGGTTCCGGTTAGACTGGAACGCTCGATCTTCGGCAATGATCCAACATCGCTCCAAAATAAGTATCTACAGTGCAAAGATAAAATTATGAATGTTTGAACTACTAAAAGAAATATACAAAACTAAACTTTCTCATTACTAAAGCTTATCGACTCACAGAGACAACTGTTTTCTTGAAATAAAGTAAAAAGTGTTGATGGAGTTAGAGAAATTTTCACATATCGAACACACTGTTCTGAACACAGGAATTATGTTAATATTCAAGTTTTGTTTGTTCAATTCATCTGTTTGAGAAGAGGTATGATCGGCTGATTCGTCAAGCATCACTAAGGCCAATTATACTCGATACATGGAAATTCGGTATTAAGAAATAATAAGAATATAGTTTACTTATATTAAGTTCTTGAACATTCGAAATTTGGTGTTTGATTACATTAAGATCACCATAAAACAACTCGCCAAAAAGCAACTAACTGGTGAATAGGATCAACGGCAATTCCAGTAGGCTTCTCCATATTATCTTTTACGATAATTGTGTAATGTCCATCGCCTCGTAATGACTGAACTGCGATCCATCTAAACATTGGATCTGTCCAGTAAAGGTTGTTTGAGATCCAATCCAAACCTATCTTCACTTGTCCTCTAGAAAGTCCGGAATGCAGATTTGTTAATGTCAAATTTGGGTAACCGCTCTCGGGATTAAAATTAAGCTTTGTAAGAGTTGCTGTGTAGCGGTTATAAAAGTACAACTGTTTCCGACCGTAATCCACGGCGATGCTCATGGGCTGGTGTAAGTAGTTTGTGTAACCAACCGTCCATTCACGGTTTGTGTCAACGGTAGTGGTTCCAGCTTCCGTCACAAGCGGTAGTGAGAGCATGTGGGTGCTGCTATTGGAAGGGCCTGTCATAATGGATCCAAGCACCAGATATCCCGTTGACAAGGCATCTGCAAAATTACATCCAACACTTTCTATAAGAAAAGATGCAATCGAATAATACTATGCTGATTGTTAAGTCGCTTTGATGGTAATATTTATCTTTCCGTAGTCAACACAAGCCAAATATGTTCTCACGTCTCTGGTGTGCTAATCAAATTAAAGATTTGTACCTTAACTGCATGACAAATGATTTTGTAGTCATGTCTCATATATCTTATATTTAGGTATTGCCTTTAAACCCGTTTTATTGTTTACTGTCGTTTATGTAAAAATATAGTGAACAATGATAGTAATCAAATAACAAATTATTCAACAATAACTTTGATCGCAAACGGTGTAAATAACATAATTTGTACTTTAAAATTACTTTTCAGAAATGACAATGAGGCGTTTAAGTAAAGGGTCACACGTTTCAAAATTTGAAAGTACTTGTGCATGCGATTTATTAAGATACATGCATAATAAGTAATAACGTACGTCCCTGTCCATAAACAGTACGTATTCAAAATTATGATGTAACTATTTAAACAAAATAGATTTCCTTTGTTATAGTATGACCATCACATGATCATACATGAACATACGATAATCAGAAAACGCATATGCAGAAGATCAGTCTTTTATAGTTAAGAGTTATATTGAATATCGATATACGTTGAAATATATGACAATCATTTTCAAAATATAAAAACTATTACACCTTTTTTGTTCGCGTAAACATTTCATGCCTTAGACTCTCTTAATCCGCTCTTTGAGTCTATATTCTTTAAATACATTCATTTATTCTCATCAGACCATTATTTTAAGCAGTCCGAAGGTGTTAAACCGGGCCTACAGATAGGGGCAGAATACACTCAGTCCACGCATTAATCACTTCTTTTTTTAACTTAAATCAACAGAGTTCCATTGTTTAGGGAATACTGTTTTATGAACGTTTATGAATTATCAATAACGTTTAACCTATACCCCATCAATTCGATTTGCGATAAACATGATTCATCAGCCTAAATAGGAAGATAAAAAGAGAATTGTTTACTCGTTCATGACACAGTCAGACGGTTTGAAGTACGTAGTTGCTAACAGACAATACGATTTAGTTCGACACTCGTTTCATGCAGTTGTTCAAGTTAACCCTTCTTCTCTTCACGCAATTTGACATCAATACACGTGATCATATTACATGTTATATGTTAATACATTGTTAAGTCTCCAAATGTTATGTTCAAAAGGGAAGTTTGATTTTTTTCCGTGTTCATCTGATTTGGTAAATATGGGTTTTTTAAACCAACGTCATTGTTATCTTTATAGACTGTTGACGCGAGTTCGTATATATGCAATATGCCACGCACCAACTATTTTATTGCGCTTTAATGTTATTGCACAAATCTCTGTAGCGTGACATATCTTTTGAATAAAAAATACTACAAACGAGGTTGCTGTCCGTAAACGATTTTTCTGAATAAAACATAAAATAAAAAAATAGAATATTAAACAAACATATCATGAATAAAGCCACGTAATGCACGTGCATATTTAAATAAAGACCTTTCTTTGTTTTTCAGTTCGTGTACATTTTGTAACAGTTTAATAATGTGTAATTAAAATCGTTGCCATGTGTGGTTTGAATCAACTATTATCTAACGATAATACTGGAAGTCTGCCCATTTTGTTTTATATCTTGCATGGCGATGGTATTATACATTATTGTTTGTGTTATACCGATTATGATAGACAATTGTTAACGACATGTACAAATTTAACAAGTACATCAATGTCAATCCTTATTTGTATAACTCGGTTATATTGTTCAACATAGTTTATGTTCTCGTGCTAACGTTTTATAACACAATATGGTGTTTTGATATAGTCATACACTTTATTAATGTGAAATTATGTTAAAATGATAAAATGCTATTGTCTCACAAACTTATATTAGATTTAAATTTGATGATTGTTGTAGTGTTTTTTCATCTGTTCTTACAATGTATACATTCTTGGTTTGTATATATACATTGGAAAATGTCGTTTTTTTCTTTGTTATATATTTCTTATATGTTGTTTCAACACAAAACGGCATGTAATTGTAAAGGTAGAGATACTTCACTTACTTATATGCTTTGTATGTAGTTGACTTCTAATATATATAGAGAATTTCAGATGGGTTGGATGGATTGCATGTTGTTTGTGTTCGTGTCTGATTGCCTTACAGTATACATTATATTTCATATTTTAATCATATTCAAATACAATGTATTGACAAAAATAAATAATGTATAACCTTATGAACTAAAGATTCAACGTGTATAACATGTTTTCATAGCACAGTTGAAATGACATGTCCTATTAGACTACTCACGTCTAGCAAAACAAAAAAGATACGTAATAAACTGATTTGCATTAATATGATTTTCGTTTAATGATAGTTAATTTGAATTGCAGTGCAATAGCGTCAAGTGGATATTTACAAGGAAGTTTTTTGTGAAAAATTCATGGTTCAGTGTTGAGCTTTAGGAGTTGTAACTATTTTCTTACATAATTTAATTGTTTACTGTTTAAATTCATCTGTAATACTATCATCGTCTGTTGTGGTTAAGCTATTGAATACCAAAGAATCAACGTATAGAGAACATTGCATGAAAAGGGCACTTGATAATGTTTTTACTTTGTGATAAAATGCTCTTAATCATTAAACACTAAATTGGGAGAAGTTTAAAGTAATTGTGTCACAACCCAATTCCGTATTCATCAATTTATAAAGAGCGACACAATCTACCTGATACTACATAAATAATAAAAAAACGAAAACATAGTGCTGTTTGTAAAAAGGTGACTAAAAGAGTTTTTCTGTGCTGAAGTGTTGTCACTTGTATTGAGAGACCACACACATATGAAAGGTATTACAATTAATAGAATTGAACATATATTAACCCAATTTGCGGACGATACTCCAATTTTATTAGACGGTACTGAACAATCCCTAAAAGAAACACTTACTGTTATACAGAATTTTGCAAATATTTCAGGTCTCAATGTACATTTTGATAAAACAAATGTTGTATGGATTGGCAGGCACAAATATAGTTCTAATACCATTAAAACAAAATGGAAATTAAATTGGATGCGATAAAGCTTTAAGATGCTTGGAATAAATTTCCATGTTGACCTGTCAAAAATGGTTTTAATAAAGTACGATGAAAACATTATTAAAACGGAAATATTCTTAAAAATTGGAAAAGAAGACTTTTACACCAATTGAACAGATTGTAATTGTGAAAACACTTATTGTGTCATTATTCAATCACTTGTTCATATAATTGCCCAACCAACCCAAAACCATTTTAAATTCTATACAATCTTCTATTCTGAGTTTTGTTTAGGACGGGCATCGCAAAATAAAGTTTTCAACACTAGTAAAGGAGTAAAGTAAAGGGGGTTTAAACATGATGAATTTGGATGCATTTATTCCAGCATTGAAACCTACATGGTTTGACAGCGATTGGGAATTGTTCAGTGATATAGTCTCACAACTTAATATTTAAATTTTACGATTTTTTTTTTTGCAATCTTTACAATTAATGCAATTGAGTTGTAATGTATATAAAACAAATGGGTATGTGTTGCATATATGCATTTGTTTTCTCTCTAATTGTTGTTTCCTTTAAAACTTGTTACAAACACTATTTATACTGTACCGTTACTTAAATGAATGTGTCTTTCTATGACTTTCTCATCTGTTAGTGCAATTAATAATACCTTTATTGTGTATACATACTGGAAATTTTTTCTACTCTTTCTTTCTTTTGTAACTGTCATAATTGGCTTTTGTTATTCTTACAAGTTGTTTTTGTAATTTTCATAATTGATTTTTTTTTTCAAAATCACTTGAAATTTACTTTTATTATTTAGATAACTTTATATATGTAGCTTATCCACCCTTTTTATTCTCTGATTGCATAATATTATTTTATTATATGACATACTTTATATGTACGTATATGCAATATTGAAATAAACATGTTGGAAAAAAAGTTAAAGACAAACTTGTATTCACACACTAAACACTAAACTTTGGCCGAATATTTGACCATTATTAACGTTTAAAAAACAGGACACTACAAACACTATTTAAAAATATTAAATTGCTACACACTCACTTCTTTTTGTATGTTTTAATACCAAAAGGTTGTCTTGTCAAAGAATAGGAGCTTTTTAGCGAAAAAGACTTTCTACAGAAAATATGCTTTCCAAAACTCAGTGTTTAATTTACTTCACATAAACGTAAAATCACGTAAAATCACAAATTGAAACAGTTAAACATTTGCAAAAAAGAGGAACGGACGGGATTTATTACAAAATAAACTTTAAAGATAAAACATTTTGAAAACGTCTACCGGTGCCTAGGAAAAAAACTACAGAAACTAGATGTCATGTTTCATTAACATCATCATACATGTGTACACTAATTGAATGTTCGTTTATTTTCCCATGCGATGCGTTTACGTTATCATGTGTTGCTTATAAGAATTGGTGTTCTTGTATATGTTATATATAGCTGATGGTTTTTATATGCACAAGTTGACGTAATACAGCAAAGCATTTCTCATTTGATACCTTTTATCAATACAAAATGTCAATCTGAGCGAACATTTTGAACACATACTATGTAATGGGTAATATATTTTCTGATTACAAATCCATTTTTGATATGCGTCATTTAACAAAGATTACATGCATCTTAGAGAGAAATATTATGTTGAAAATTGGATCGATATGAATAAAATAAATGTTATAAATGCTTATTTTAGCCTTCGTTTGACCCTATATAGATATTGCCATCACGATGCCCATTTTTGGCCAATACAAGGATAATTAATTATTCTTTCCTGCTTAATGCACTAAATATTAATTGAGTGTGAAAGGCCCTTAACGACATTTGCAGAGCGATTTGAGCAAATCGACTGATGACGTTACACACATGTATACACATATATATCACACAAAAATATTACATGTTGTATTTATTATTTTGAACACGTACACTACGTAAAGTGGGAAAGTTTGATTTAATAAACATTGTTTTATGTTTGGTATTACTTATTCTGTGTGATTGTTTAATAAATACGAGGCTAAAAATAAATAACTAGCAATGATAAGTGGAGATGACGCTCGTGCCATGTCCATAAGCATAGCTTTATGTATTTAATATATTTAGGTTTAAGCTTGCTATTACTAATTATTAATAAGTGTTTAATAAATTTCTATATTTATCCAAGCTTATAAAACATTTGTCACCAGCCATTGAGAACGACGAACATTTTAGTAGTATTCTAATTAACATACATTTATTTGCCACGAATTGATCTGTGTATATTTCCCTTAATTAAAAAAGCTAGAATAAGAAATAACTAACAAATCATAATACTAACATTAAAACAACATAAAATAATGACATAAACATGTGTTATGTATTTATTTCTTCGCATCAGTTGTTTGTATTTTATAGTGAAATTCCTATGGGCTGCTCTTTAGTCCTTGCAGCGATACCAAAACGTTATACGGGATGTTTTAATAAATAAACAATGAATAAATCTGTACTTACCCGAAACACCGATTTCATAAAAAGCACAAATAGTCACAATAATGCGCAAAGTCCACATTTCGACAAACGTCTTGATCTCTCGATTGACATGCAATTAAGTGATTTGCGGCAACTTCTCAATTAGGAAGTTTTGAAACTGCGCAATCTAAATTCACAGTACCGTGACGAGGTTTGATGTTCTCGATAGCGTTAAAAGCGTTGAGCTTTTTCAACCCGATGTTAAACTGTATCAAACAATTTTCAATTGAATTTACTCTGCTGATGAATAACGATTTGTTATGTTTAAATCAGTTTATTTACACCCGATAGATGACGATGCATGTTATGTAGATCGACACGAAAATAATATAATCCGTTTTATATGAAATTTGATCAACTGGATTAAGAACGTTATAACTATTAAATTAACTCTTAAACACGAAATAATTTACAGTGGAACAATGAAGTTAACGTAAAAATGCACTTACTTTTTATTTGGACGAAAGCTTAACTACCAACGTGAGACATAAATTTAATAATAAATATAATCTCAAAACATACTTGAATACTTCATACTTTAATTTCACACTTGAAACAAACGATCCTATGCATATGGGTATGATTAGGTGATACTTTAAGTGTACAAGAGTTTCATATGCGCAGTGAACAGATCTGCATAATAACATTTGGCAAGTCAGAAAAAGAACACAATTGTGATTGGATAAAAATGACATGGAATTGTTTACAAACGGTTTGGCGGTCGGCACTCCTTTCGAAACGAACACGTGAACTATACGCAGACTATAGGCCAAACAAAACAATGAAGTGCAAGTGTTGTGTCTAAATATCGGATAGTGCAACTTTGAAATTCTTATTGATACTACGAGTTATCTTATGCTGGAAAAAGCTACGAATAACATCGTTTGTATTTGACAACAAACCACAAACTACGTCTTCGATTAAGTTGCATAAATGTAACTCATGGTATTGTTTTTTCAGTTTTATTTAATTACAAGACAAGTAATACGTATTGTCATATGTATGGACATTTGGTGCATTTATATAAAAGAACATTCAATACTTTACTAGTGTGCATAATTATAACTATCTGTAGATACACTGCGCCTATACATATCAAACATCTTTGTTATATCTAATAGCGCATAATACGTTCTATAGTATTATGTTGACGATCGCGTATAACGCATCAAAACCATTAACGATATTCTGTGAAGCATGCTAACATCTTAACTGTTTGTTAAAAGAAGTTATAAACAAAGTGTACCTTTCACAAGGCAGAACTTGTTTGTGTATTGCGTTTGACCTTGCAGTCAAGTATAACCCATGAAAGTGCAAGCACCTATTTCTAATTGGCTCCTTTGGTTTTTTGCTGAAGAGACAGCAATCATAAGATACAGTATTGAGATACAAGGAATCTGGGTGCGATACCCTAGCTCTTTGCGAATAGATCCCTTGGTTCTTTAACGCGCTTAGTGTTTAGCACCGATACACGCGATAATTACCTGGTTTTCATACCAGTACATCTCTAGTTGGGTGGGAAACACTTGAAGCATTTTTGAAATGCCCAGTGCCCCGGCCAGGGATTGAACCCACGACCTCTGGAATGGTAGACCAGAGTGTTACTACTCGATTACCGCACCACCCTTAAAGAGTTATCTTGCGATTTCGTCTCCTGGTGTTCAAAAGTTTTAAAACGCTACATCAAGTGATTAAAGCTTCATGATCTATGTAATTGTATACACATAACAACAAAAGGAAGCTAATAAAACGGTATATTGAACGGATTAGTTTTACTATATATAAGTTCATTGCCTGAATAATAAAGTAAAGACAGTACGGACAATCACAGTTTGTTGGACCTACCATGCAGCATCATTTGACCTGCTTCCGCAACTACCGATTAAAGTTGATCTGCACATGCAATTTTAAGTTGGGGGCACAGGTCTCATGATCGGGCACAATCCGTACGGACTCCAAATTCTGGCTTCAGTAAAGAAGGTTTCTTTACCGATTCTATATTTCTTTGTAAAGCTGTGGAATTGCAAAGATTTGAAAGAACACGTGTTTGTAAATTGAAGCCGATAGCTTGGGTAGTGTTCAGGTGTTTGTTCTTAAAAGACTGTCGAACTCCCAAAACATTTGCAAAAAACAATCGAATATGAATTGATTTTATTTCTTGAAGACCAGGTGTTCATTTCGACCAAAGTGCATGTCTTCACCATGTTTGCAAATGTTTATTGAAAATAAACCAAACATATTGAGGAATTTGTATAAAACAATGATTACCTAATTCATCTGCCCAATTTACTGGATTTTTCAAGGTGATGGGTCACAGAGTTTGAGCTCCTGTGCTTATTGCAAAATACTCATACAAAGCAGTGGTAAACAAGGATATTTTTACATGAACACGTTTGGAATAATGTGAACTATACAATGGAATAATTTTCACGTAGAACAATAAATTAAAAAAATAGAAACAAATAAAAAGAAACGTTTTTCCTTTGTTGGATATAGTTATCTATAAATAACTTTTTTAGTTAGTTATAACACAAATATTGGAGGAGCAATTATTGGATTACCTGGTGGATAATTGAAAATAAACTGTTACAGTAAGTTTTTATATTGTGGCAAATTCATTTTACTGTTATCTTTCACCGGTGACTACTTTTATACAACTGAAATCAGAATAATACCATATCCGTTCAGATTTACTATGAATGCTAAAGACTCAACAAAATCGTCAAAATATCAACCAGCCGGAAAAATGGCAGCAAAAGGGAGCGATCGGCCAAAGAGAAACAATTCAGACGTTAGCAATGACAGTATTAATGATTCCTTTAAATTTCAGCTTTAAACCATTGAACTCACTTTAACAGGACTTAGAGAAGAATTGAAACAAATGCTAAAAAAAGAGGACATTGAAAATTTAATAGCAAATACAGTCTCTAAAATAATTTCTGAAATGGAAAAAACGGAATGCAGAATTCCTTAATAAAATTTATCAAAACATTCAAACTGAACTCGAATACAAACTGTTAAGATCACAGAACATAGACTTGATGAAAAAAAATGAACTCGATGACCAAATTAAATGCTTGCAATTTGAAAATGAAACCCTAAAACAAAACCAAGCGAAACAATTAAAATAACACAAAACAGCTCAAGAAAATGTGAATGCTAGAATCAACAGCAACACAAGGTTAAACGAAGAAAACAGCAAAAGGCCCAATCATAATGAGCAATATTCTAGGAAAAAAAACATCAGAGTTATGGATGTAAAAGAGGAACCAAATGAAAGCATTACAACCCTCTCAGTAAAGGTAACAACTTTATTTCAAGACCAAAACATCCAAATCAAGCCTAAGCAGATTGTTGCACTTGAGTAAAAAAGGACAAACAAGACCAGCTCTTATAAAACTAAGAAATAATGATGATAAGAGCACTGTGATGATGAAGCAAAAGGAGATGAAGCAATCTGGCCACCGCCTGGTAGATGACGTAACAGCCCTTGATACAGGATTGATGAGCCGCCTACAACTCCACAAGGACATTCAGTCCACCTGGTTTTTTAACGTATCTGTGTTCGCGCAAACCAAACGATAAGATCGCATCAAATTTGACCTATATGACAATATCGACACGGTGATTCAGGAATACAATGCCAAACGGAAATAAACGCACATTTCTTCAACTGTGTGCGACCACAGCACGGATCGGACCTGCCTCTGCTGATCCGGTGAGCCGCGCATTTTGACTTAACCACTATGTTGTTATGTTAATAACTCCATTTGTATATTGGAACCTGATTTTAAAACTCTAGTTTTGTCACTTCACAAAAATTAATACCATAACTGTTAAACAGTTGATGCATTTCTTAGTTAATTGTTTACTTCATTTATATAATTACTATATGCGTCCGATACAGTGTCATATTTTTGTCATATATACTACTCACTGTATAACATATCTACATTACATCTTTAATTTAAAGAATAATCAAATCTGATATGTATATCCTTCTTTGCCGTTATTTTTGACTATGCATGTATACACTGCAATTTATGGCAATGTTATTAATATTATTGTACTACCAAGAATGCGTGCAGCATATTTTAAATGTGGAGGGAACAATAAATGTTATATATATACCCTATCGAGAACAAACTCAATATGTGTGTTTTGTTTCTTTGCGAAACTGAATAAAATGTCAACCTTTTATCCAAAGCCACTAAAACTGAAGAGAATGTTTTGATAGCCTTATTCAAGGGCAGTCATCCATGAAACTGCTGTATGCCTGAATGTTTACAATCTATATATAGAACAGGTTTTTACCACTACTGACCTTAATATTCAATAATGCAGAGAGGAGCTTTCATGTAAACTCTATCTTACTAAATTTTGTAAGGATGATGTTGAATTGATGTAATCTTATGTTTTCTGTTATTATAGATCCCCTTAGTTTATTAGCTAACAACAGTATTTAAGGTAATATAGTACTGTAAACCAGCCTGAGTGTAACATGCCCCATATAACTATATAAATCACTCATAAGGTATATGTAAGTAGCTATTTAGT
>VMBQ01009194.1:10153-33260 GCA_007657795.1 Dreissena rostriformis
TTCAACTGTATAGTTTTTGTTGTTTACAAGACAGAACAGCGATACACTATCACGAGTTCAATTTAACATAAGTTTCTTATGTACATTCATTACCTACCGGTATTCAATTTAACAGAAGTTTCTTATGTACATTCATTACTTACCGGTATTCAATTTAACATAAGTTTCTTATGTGCATTCATTACCTACCGGAATTCAATTTAACATGAGTTTCGTATGTGCATTCATTACCTGCCGGTATTCAATTTAGCATAAGTTTCTTATGTACATTCCTTACCTACCGGTATTCAATTTAACATAAGTTTCTTGTGTGAATTCAGTACCTACCGGTATTCATTTAACATACGTTTCTTATGTGCATTCATTACCTACCGGTATTCAATTAAACATAAGTTTCGTATGTACATTCATAACCTATCAGTATTCAATTCAGCAGAAGTTTCTTATGTACATTCAATACCTTTTCAATTTAACATACCCAGGTAAGTTCCTTATGTACATTCATTACCTATTCAATTTAACATAAGTTCCTTATATTAATTCATTACCAATTCAATTTAACATAAGTTCCGTATGTACATTCATTACCTATTCAATTTAACATAAGTTCCTTATGTACATTCATTAACTATACAATTTAACATAAGTTTCTTATATACATTCATTACCTATTCAATTTAACATAAGTTCCTTATGTTCATTCATTAACTTTTCAATTTAACATACCTTCCTTATTAAATTGCATTACCAGTTTTATAATACGTTGTGTAATAACATGACTAAAGTTCGCCGTGTGTTCACATGGATAGAGTGATGAAGTACCCCTGATGGAGAAGTTTCTGTCAACTTTTTTCGTGAGAATTTCCATAATGAATTTAGATTACTGATAGGAGTATATATGCCATTATTTGTTCTGTTAATTAAAATTAAACGTGTAAACTAATTAAGTTCGTGACGTTGAATTAATTGTGTCACTGATAGTTAAAGGACAAAGTGTAAAACCAAACTGATAATAAGGATGTTTGTAATGTGCGTTGGAATAAGAACCATTTTTCTATAGCCATTTTCAAGCAGAAAATAACGCAGAACAAGTTTCACTCTTTTCTGATATATTTCGCCTTAAAGGGCTTTTTCAAAGTTTGTTTTTACAAATTAACTACATTTTCTTTATGTTTCTCAACCAAAACAATTAAAATAAAGAAAATAACGCGACTATTTTTTTTTCATTTGCGCGCATATGAATAAATCCTACCTTCTTTATGATAAATATACACAGTAGTTTCATTATAAATATACCAAGTTTTATATAAAAATACACAAATATATGAGAGAACATCTATATAAATAGGCGTTATTCGTCTCTCCAAAACGTTGGGGAAAAAAACTCATATAATTTGTTGGTAAAGCAACGCTGACCCATTTTATCCGCCAATGCCTTTTTCATTGAAATATTAATGTAACGGTATGGGATTTGAAAGGATATTCAATGCGTCAGGTTTGTTTTTCACCCCTGTTAACTTAGTGGGTTTTCAAAACTCTAACCCATCCCGGACTATGTATATTTTGAAAATCGAAAGGGGGATTTTTTCCGGGTTCCAAAAAGGTTTAAATGTAGTTTTATAAAAACCATGCAAACCCGTGAACGGGGAATCGTCCGCATTGTCGAATTTTATGAACGGGTTAACCGGTAGTTTGGCCGGGAAAAGTTGTAATCCGAATCTGAACAATTTTGGAAAACCCATCTATTCCCCCGCTACAAACCGAACACCGTATTTATCTTGGCTGATACGGATAACCACAGTAGAGTGACACTACAAAGGAGTCCCATAAATAAGGATTAAACTGGGCCGCCTTTAAAAGCAAATACAGAACGTTGTCAACTGTCAATTTGGCAGCGTGTAATCACATATGGTGATTAACATAATAAGTCGGTATCTATCCTTTAGCAAATAAAGTCAAACAAATGACTCTATCCTTGCCATGGCATTCTCTGACTGAACAACTTCGCGACATGCCTTCGGCTGTCTTGATGGGTGTACTGTACTTTTTCTTGAACTGTACATATTCGCTTTCTAGAACGGTCTACTTATTGGTCTCCTTTACGTGTATAGATAAATAATCACCCTATTGAATTTACAGATACATATTTTCGTCTTTAAAGTGGTAATGTACATGCTTCCGCCTTAATTGTACTTAAACACACTTTTGTTCTTGAATTGTTTACACCCGCATTCCTATTCGAGAACTGTGAAAATATCTCTGCTCTTTTACCGCTGTATACGTGTTTCCGTTCTTGAAATGTATTCATAAATTATGTTCTTGAACACTATGCACATTCTCATTCTTTAACTGTGCAAACATTCATGGTCTATAACAGCGTACATACTCCTATTAGTTCTGGAACTGTGTACATATTAATGCTCTTGAACGATGTACATATTCATATTTTTGAACTGTTTACATTTTAATGTCTTAAACGGTGTTAAATACCATATATAGAGGGCAGCTTGTTAAAATGTAGTTTCAACGTATACGCACGCTACTAACTGCTCCGCACAGCAGCGATATTTCAGCTATAAAACGCTGCTAAACACATACACTTTATATAATGAATTTTCATTTATGAGACCTTAGTGGAAGCCTAGGGGCTTAAAAGGTGGCAACTTTGAGAACCAGTATGAAATTAAACTTCTTTTTTGGCAGGCAACAGGTCGAAACCTTTCGAATTATCAAGAAGCATGGTCGCCTAGTTAAATACTACATTAAGTACCGGCAAATGCAGTTTTCGAGCAAAATCATTCAATTATTTATTTAAAATGCTGTTTCTAACGAATACTCATACTTTTGTTAATCACGTGTATGTTAACCAAATTATAAAATGATTTGCGTTTCTGACGGAAAAACGAGAACATACAGACGCTTCATCAGGTATTTTGCACTTACTATGACCGTTTTATTTCCGGTTAAGTATCTTGAATGATGCGAGTTAATTATACATAATAACAGTGGGTTTAAAAATTGATATTACTAGAATGTCGCATGAGACCAAGAGTCCAAGACATGATCTTATTCCTAGATGTTACAAAAGAACATAAAATGCAAAAGATACCCATGCTGCTTATATCAATTGTTATATTGCGCTTATTCCGTGCAGATTGAATTACATGTATTTATCGATTCCAACTCGCCTTTGAGTCGTACGGGTCAACATTAAAAGTCTATAATTACAAGCGCCGAGACTCATCTGGTGCAGGCTTATAGAACCATATCTTATGAATCTATTTTTCATATAACCTGTTGGTTCCCCGCTTATTTTCATTGAAAAATAGTAGATTTTCAATACCCACCGAATTCGCCCATGAGTCGAACACATTCGCCCTTAACACGAACACACATTTGTCTTAAGCACCAAGTAGGTTAACCATTCCCTAGATTTATAATAATTCAAATATTCACAGTAACAATCCTGTGTTGAGTTTATAAATGTGTCAACATGTTGACCAAAATAAGTTTTTAAAACGAATACAAATAACATGGTCATATTTAGTGTTTACTCGTACTTTACAACGATGGGACCATTTGTAGCACTGGGGGTAACACAGAAAAGTACGAAAATACTTAGATAAAACATTATGTGAATCTTGTTATTTGTGAGCTTAGGGATTCTTTATACATTGAGTCGTGTCAATTGGAATGAAAATGTGGTTAATTTTCATCCATATGCCTCTGCCAGTAGGTAAACTCATGTTCGCAATAAGGGCGAATTGCGTACGTCTCAAGGGCTATTTGAGTTGTAACACATATTTTACTGTGAAATCTATAAAAAAAAAATAGAACAAACCACTGCATATTGCCTATTAGTATTACACAATAAGGTAATGTTTTCGATATCCAGTCATTGGGGAATACTGTGAAAGGCATCTGGCCAAAATGCCGATGGTTAAAAGCTGATCGATAATTGAAAATTCTGAATTACGCGTCACCACAAGTTATTAATACTGTTACATATCCAATTTCATCTTGAGACAATATTTGATAACATTTTATTTAGAAATTATATTCAATTTTGAGTGCCAATGGGTAAAATGTTTGTTGCAAAGTCTCAAAGCATGTCAAACTAAACTTATCTTTACAAACTTCAAAGATAAAAATGTCCGACTCAAGGGAAAAAACGATTCAAGGGCTAGTTTTTGAGGCTACTGCAAGTGCTACTACGACTGATGGCGGTTATGGTGATGGTGGTGGTGATGATGATGATGATAAGGATGATATTGTTGATTACAATGATGACGATAAGGATGAATATGATGATGAAGAAGAAGACGAAATAACATTTCTCTCATACAGGTTTATAAGATGCGGTTACCAGTTTCTGAAAAGTAATAGTCCACAGGTCTGTTGTTGTTTTTTTGCAATAATCGCTTTCTTGTCTTGCGGTTTATACGCACGTCACAGAACAATATGCTTAATAATATTTACACTGTACAATTTTCACCTATTGATGTATATTCGTATTTTTTTAGTTTGTTTGTGTTATATTCAAACTTAATCCTATAAGTATACAGGCGTGTGCTCTATATTAAACTTCGTTAATTAGTATAGTGTACAATGTCAAAATGAACTTGATAATGATAAAGTCTCCTCATGTTAGCCGAGTATTCCTTTGGCGATTACATATTAATCAGAACTCGATAGGTGTATTGTAAGGGTATGTATGTTAGCCGACGCAGCTGTAATTCCGTGCCAGTTTCAAGGATATAACATGTGTAAGATCAAAGATCTATCAATAATTTGTTATGAATAGATCTTTGGTCAGACAAAAAATGTGTGCGGTGTGTGCGTGCGTGCGTGCGAGCGTGTATTTCAATAATTTGATTGAGTACATCTCCTTCCATTTGGTGATTTATATATACATAGTGTATACTATTTCCATTCGGCCCTTCTTTTTGCTGTTATTTTCTAGAGAGTCGCCTGTGTGGCACATTAAGACAACACAGTAATTATAGTTAGTGCATTCAGCAGTTAATGTGCCACAAATGTCGTGAGCAGATGGATTTTTTGTTATTTAGAACTCTAACGCCCTGGGGTTTAACTGTTTTCATTCATTTTTTAGCGCAACATAGTTTCATAAGAAGCCATATTCCGGTACATAAGCGTTTGTGTTATGATCCATACGTTGTTTGGTGTAATAAGACATTTTTCGTTTCGTTTTTTATTTTTATTTTATTGTATTCTGTTGCATTCAACTATGCTTTTTTAATATGTTCATGTTGCATTAAGGTGCCATGCATGTTATTGTCTATCGTACTGTTTTTGGTATTGCTTAATAGTTTACGACTGATAGTTACTTTAATACGTTTAATGCTACTTCTCTAAACAATTCACTTGTGCATTCTGTCCTCACTTTAAGACTCGTAATACAACCACCGAATATATACCTCTAATATATACCTATCGCAGTGACCAAGAGATGTGAAATCCTGTTAAATTGCAGTGTCACGTGTACCGAACATTTGGGCACCTATATACTATGACCTCCGTTTACAAGTTAAGTGTTCAAAGATTGTCGCACTCCTAGCGTTGTTGTGCTCTTTTCCTCTTGTAGTATAAGTGTGTGAGATAGTACTCTCCGTTATCAGGGCGACCTGAACCATATCGATCACAGTAGTAACCTACGAGGACGATAGACTAGTCCCCGGAGATATCTACCTCAAACTTTCTAGGCCCAACACATGCCCAAAGAGAACGCAAATAGGCTTTATATACCACATTTCCAAATCACATGTCGAATGGTTGTCTTTTTTGAAGCCTAATCTGATTTTGAGCAGACGAAATAGATATTTAATATAGAATTTGGTAATTCTTACATTTTTCATTTCGAAACTTGTTTCTAACATTTTCTTCCGAGAATATTGCTTACACCGTTTTTAGTGATTTTTTCTAAGACCGTTTTACGTGAAAAAACGTTCTTAGAAACTANGGCATTCTCTGACTGAACAACTTCGCGACATGCCTTCGGGGTGTAACTGTACTTTTTCTTGAACTGTACATATTCGCTTTCTAGAACTGTGTTCTACATGTAATTGGTCACCTTTAAGTGTATAGATTGATAATCACCCTATTGAATGTACAGATACATATTTTCGTCTTTGAAGTGTTAATTTACATTCTTTCGTTTTAACTGTACTTAAACACACGTTTGTTCTTGAATTGTTTACATCTACGAATGCCCATGATCCGTGTATATAGTTAACTATATACCCGCATTCCTATTCGGGAACTGTGAACATATCCCTGCTCTTTTACCGCTGTATTATTTTTCCGTTCTTGAAATGTATTCATAAATTATGTTCTTGAACAGCATACATTTTCATGGTCTTGAACACTACGCACATACTCATTCTTTAACTGCGCAAACATTCATGGTCTATTACAGTGCACCTACTCCAATTCGTTATGGAAACTTTTATGCAATTGTGTTCTTGAGCTTTGTACATATTAATGCTCTAGATCGGTTTACACATTCATGAATGTTCTAGAACTGTGTACATAGTAATGCTCTTAAACGGTGCACATATTAATGTTCTCGAACAGTCTATACATTCATGTTCTTGTACTGTGTACATATTGATACTTTTGAACAGTGTACACATTCGTGCTATTAAACTGTGTACACATTCGTGCCCTTGAACTGTGTACATATTCCCTTTTGAACTGTGTACAAACTTCCGTTATTGAACTGTGAACTTATTACCGTGCCAGTCTATCGTACCATTTATAGAGGACAGCTTATTGAAATTTAGTTAGAACTTATCCGCACGCTACTAACTGCTCCGCACAGCAGCGATAGTTCAGCTATAAAACGCTGCTACCTCATACACTTTATATAATGTATTTTCATTGATGAGACCTTAGTGGAAGCCAAAGGGCTTAACATGTGGCAATTTTGAGAACCAGTATGATAGGAAACTACTTTTTAGCAGACAACAGGTCGAAACCTTACTTATAATCAAAAGGTCATTGACGTCTTGTAAAATTATATTAACGGCAAATCAAGTTTGCTAGATAACACATTCAATTATTTATTTAAACTGCTGTTTCAAACGAATGAAACTCATACTTGCGTTAGTCACCTCTATGTAAACCAATTTATAAAATGATTTGCGTGTCCTACGGAAAAACTAGAGCATACAGACGCTTTATCAGGTATTTTTCACTAAGAAGGACAGTTTTATTTCCGGTTAAGTATCTTTAATGATACGACTGCAAATTAATTATACATAATAACTGTGGGTTTAAAAATTGATATTGTTATAATGTCGTATGAGACCGAGAGTCCAAGACATGCTCTTATTCCTAGTTGGTACAAAAGAACATTAAATGCAAAAGATTTCCATGTTGCGTATATCAATTGTTATATTGCGCTTATTCCATGCATATTTAATTATTTATCGATTCAATGAACAGTTCTGTTTTTTTTTTGTTTTTTTTTTGCAATTACCACTTTCTGTTCTTGCGGTTTATACGCACGTCATATAACAATATGCTCAATAATATTTACACTGTACAATTTTCATTTATTGATGTGTATTCGTATTTTTGTTTAGTTTGTTTGTCGTAGTATTCAAACTTGACCTTTTACAATATACAGGCGTGTGGTCTATATTAAACTGCGTTAATTAATATAGTGTACAATGTCCAAATGAACGTGATAATGATAAAGTCTCCTCATGTAAGTCGAGTATTCCTTTGGTGATTACATATTAATCAGAACTCGATAGGTGTATTGTAAGGGTATGTATGTAAGTCGACGCAGCTGTAATTCCGTGTCAGTTTCAATAATATAACATGTTTAAGATCAAAGATCTATCAATAAATTTGTATTCATAGATCTTTGATCAGACAAAAAATATGTGCGGTGCGTGCGTGCGAGCGTGCGTGCGAGAGTGCTTGTATTTCGATAATGTGATTGAATACATTACCTTCCATTTGGTGAGTTATATATAGACATAGTGTATACTATTTCCACTCGGACCTTCTTTTTGTTGCTATTTTCAAGAGAGTCGCCTGTGTGGCACATTAAGACAACACAGTAACTATAGTTAGTGAATTCAGTTAATATATCACAAATGTCGTGCGCAGATGGATTTTCTGTTATTTAGAACTCTAACGCCCGGGGTTTAATTGTCTTCATTCATTTTTAGCGCAACATCGTTTCATACGAAGACATATTCCGGTACATTAGCGTTTGTGTCATACCCCATATGTTGTTTCGTGTAATAAGACAATTTACGTAGCGTTTTTTTTTGTATTTTCTTGTATTGTGTTGCATTTCAACTATGATTTTTAAATATTCTCTTGTTGCATTCAATATGTGATATTTTAATCAATATAAACTATAATTGTAAAAAATACGGTATTTTAGAACTTTTATGTTAACGTCATTCGTGGTTTACAGTCCCTTCAAGTTGCAATGCATGTTAGTGTCTATCGTACTGTTTTTGGTTTTGCTAAATAGTTTAAGACTGATAGTTACTTGAATACGTCTAATGCTACTCTAAACAATTCACTTTTGCATTCTGTCCTCACTTTAAGACTCGTAATACAACCATCGAATATATACCTCTAATATATACCTATCGCAGTGACCAAGAGATGTGAAATCCTGTTAAATTGCAGTGTCATGTGTACCGAACATTTGGGCACCTATATACTATGACCTCCGTTTACAAGTTAAGTGTTCAAAGATTGTCGCACTCATAGCGTTGTTGTGCTCTTTTCCTCTTGTAGTATAAGTGTGTGAGATAGTACTCTCCGTTATCAGGGCGAACTGAACCATATCGATCACAGTAACCTACGAGGAAGATAGACTAGTCCCCGGAGATATCTACCTCAAACTTTCTAGGCCCAACACATGCCCAAAGAGAACAAAGTATGGCTTTTAGCCTATTTGCAACGCAAATAGGCTTTATATACCACATTTCCAAATCACATTTCGAATGGTTGTCTTTTTTTAAGCCTAATCTGATTTTGGGCAGATGAAATAGATTTTTAATATAGAATTTGGTTATTCTTACAATTTTTCATTTAGAAACTTGTTTCTAACATTTTCTTCCGAGAATATTGCTTACACCGTTTTTAGTGAATTTTTCTAAGACCGTTTTACGTGAAAAAACGTTCTTAGAAACTAAAACAAATTTCGTTCGTAAAACAATTCTGTTCTTGTTAATAGTGACCTCACAACTACTCTCTATTTCCTTTGTTTACTTCTGGGAGAGGTCAAATCTTTACATTACTGAATTCATTAGGCCCTGGCGTTGAAATTTTGGCTATTGAAATAAGGAACACTGATTTGCTATGGGTAAACTTTATTTTACGAAATATTTGACGAGATATTCGTTGATTTTGATGTTGCTTTAATGATTGCTCGAAATCATGTATACAATATAATATTTCGTGTACAATACATGTATAATAGTTTGCCACCATAACAATAAAGTGATTTCAAGTTGTTCATTTGTAACATACGTGTTTACAATTTCAATGTCCCTCATGTGTTCTGAATAATAATCCAAACCTCAAACATCTGCACCAAAAACTCAAAGCATGGATGGCCGTTAACGGACCACATATGCATTCAGATCGGTAAGATAAGTTAGCGAGTCATTTTCTCATTCGTCTTACAGAAAACAGGAAGCATAACAAACAAAGGCAAATATCGCATGTTTGGCGGTGAAAACAAATTGCAAAAACAAGTACAATATGCTGCAAAATAATGACTTCCCTGTCATTGAATAGACCTTTTACGAAAGTATCGTTAACAACCAGTTATGTACACAAGGAAGACATAATTATCATTCAAGTATAAACAATAGTAGAATCTTTAAGTGAACGGGGGTGAACTGAGTTACATCCGGAACAAATCCAAGTCTGCGGCTTTTTTCAAAAAAAGACAAAGTCCTGGGTGGCGGTTGGTTTCCAAAAACAAAAGTCTATGAGATGGAGGAATCAGGCTGCCGGATCACGTGACTGTGTGGGGTTCACTATTAAACGTTAATGGATGTAAACACATCGGTATGTGGTGCTTTTTGTTAAATAACTTTTTAAAACATTTTTAACGAATTTCAGGTAGTGCATGAAAGACATTTTTTTACGCTGATGATGGCAATGTGAAATACACCAGAATTACTTTATTTAATAAGTCTGTGTTCTTGGCCACAAATTCGATGTGTACATCATTCATGTACACGGTTTTGCTTCACGCAACGTGAAATCTTGGCACCGATTTCAGACGTATTTTGGCACCGATTTCAGCAACCTCCGCGCAGAGATTTGACTGGAACCAGCATAAAGTTTTATGTTTAACCGGAAAATAAGACCCATATATATAATGATCTAAAATCCCTGCCTTTATAACCAACTAAGTCATAAAAGCAGAGCCACGTGGTACAATAAGGGCGTCTTACAGTATCAACGGTTATTTTTAAATTTGTAAACAGTAATTTTTACTTTTTTAATTTAAGTAATTTATTTTTGTATTATCAACCTAATCGTATACACTTTTTCAAAATATAAAAGAAAATGATACTCCGTTTCATAATATAATACTTAAACAACAAAAAATAACATCCTACCGAATCTGGTAGGATGTTCTTGTGATGGCAGAGGTTGTATGTAAGAGCATGGAACGACAACTCTGCTTGGAGATTGCGATTTCAGACGTATTCAATGATTTATGCTTAAACCTTAGGATATTTTAACAAACTGAGAGAAAAACCGTCTTAAATGCCCTAAAGATTTTTGCAAATGTATTTCAATAACTTGAGATATTTGCAAAAATAAAGTTCTTAACGGTGTGTTAACATTCTGTCCAGCCCTTGTGTAAAATCTTGAAAACCCCGTTGATCCTGCACCCTGGTACATGAAAACGTAGTATTCGTTATTGTCATTTGTCAATGCCGAATAGCAAACGAAGTTTGATGCAAGGCTCTGGTATTTTGTTTACGTTAATTTATGTTTCGTCAGAAGTTAATAACCGTGCATAGATTTTGCTTTTGTTTTCAAATCTTTCATACAAGCATGCGATAAGTCACCTTTTTTATTATTGCCGTTTTCAGGTTAATACTCACATGACAATGCGTTGTCAGGGGTGGCATATGACACTGTGGATAAAGTAAGCAGTGAGGTTGTTAAGTATGCTGTTTTATCATAGTAGTCCATATAAATGACTGGAAGCAGCTCGTGTAGCTAAATGAGCCTCGCTATGTGAAAAGGGGGTTTAATGCATGTGCGTAAAGTGTCGTCCCAGATTAGCCTGCGCAGTTTCCGCCTTAAAGGGGCCGTCCAACAGATAAAGCGTCGTGCGACGCGAAACTATATTTTAGGAAACTACGAGGATTGGTTATATAGCTAAATCAAAGCGCTGAAGGCACTGAAGTTGTTCGCTATTGCATAATCTTAGACGCAACTCAGTTTTCATAATTATGTTATAGCTTTTTATATCGCAAGTTTGAAATGAACACAACCCAATCAAATTTATAAAGAGTAAGTCTTAAAGCACAGGTCGAGATGTGTGTGCACTGTTTATCCTCATATTTATGTTATAGAGATAACTTAGACAAAATAACAACAATATGTCTCTTTTTTTCGCAATTGGTTGCTGCACTGGCAACCATCTTCAGAATTTCGGTTGCCTTGCTAAAGAATAACAAGCCTAGACTCATGTACATGTTGTGTTATGTGTATCTAATACTTTATTTATTTTCTTTGAATTATTGAGCAACAATTTTGCCTACATGACAGACTTTTAATGCATCACTTCTTGTTGTGAGCCGGAATTGAATCATTTCCTAAGCCTAATTGATCCACAGTCGCCAATTTGTATTCTATGTTTAATTGGATTGAGTTGTTCAAGCTTTGAAAAAGCTAGTTGCCCTGCTTTTTAGCCNGCTGCGACCACTTGTGTGAGTGTGTTTTGTGTGTGTGCTTTTTTTATTCCAAAATTGTTCCCTTTTGACTGTGTCCCACTAAAGAACACATAGTACCAGAAATTGTTGGTGATTAACTCATTTTTAACAGGGTGGCGTAAACATTGGACAGCTAAATTACCTTCATGCGTATGTGTTTTAAAGAAAACAATTGTAATTGGGTCAACTTTTGTGAAATTCTGACCCATTTTGTAATTTTAAGTATTGAGCATATACAGCGAGGATGTTTTGGTTGGAGGAAAGTCTTAACTTTGACTAGAGGATAAATCGTAGCCTAAACATGCGTCGCTGACACAAGAGTGTATGTGACATACCTAGTTTTATTTTTTACGAGAAAACGATTTTTGCGTTACTCCCTTGCCCCACCGGAATGAACAGCCTAACAAAAATTACACTGCATGGTAACATGATTTTCAACCAGTTCAACTAGATGAAGTTTCATTCGATCGTCCAACTAGTTAAATGAAACTGTCACATGTTCCTGTCCATGAAATCCCAATGTAGTTTTGCTGTGTCATTATTTAAACTAAATGTTCTCTGCTTGAAATTGTAATTAAGAAGGGTCGGATGAATACTAGTATATTGTAACTGTTTTCGGAATGAAACTGGATCGCTCTTTGTCTGGTGAAAAGACTGGATCATCGTAACACAATATTTTTAGACACATATTTACAATCACATTAAAATTACATTTGTACCGGAGGGGAGAAGTACCAATATTTGAACTAAATGTTCGAACAATGATAAGTGACTCGATTGCTGATCTAAACGTTATCAACAGGTCTTCGTTCCAGACACAAAGATGTGTTGATGGTTTCATAATCGAAATTCACTTACACCCCAGGGTATCGCACGTGACCCGGAGAAGCGAACACAGTTCCGAACATTGTATATCCCATCAGGTACATATACTTGCTCGAAGCTAATGAAGGATTATTTTGATTGCGAATATTAATTTTATGTTATTTTCTACCATAATATACATGTATGTTGTTTTTAAATCCCCCGCTGTAATGCCCTTCGTCCGTACGTTAGTCGGTCAGTAAGTTAGTAAAATCGTAAGTCTGTCCATAACATTTTCTTGTGGTACATATCTTGTATCCCATGTGACAAATTTTCGTTAAACTTGCCTTAAGTGTTGAGGTCCTTTAGACGATGTGTGAAAGGTTTGCTCACGGTCAATGGATTTATTTAAGGTTTAAAGATTAAGCCTCTATTTTTTGGCCAAAGCAATTTCTCCTAGAACATTTGAAAGATTTTCATTAAAATTTGCTTAATGTAAAGGCAATTTAGACGATGTGCATAAATATATAAAATGGCAAGCCGCCTCAAGGTAAGGTTCACACCATAAGGTTAAATGTTTGAAAGTCCATTCGTGTCCTCTTCAGATATCATATACCCGTTGAAGGATGTTCATGAAATGTGTATAACTGTTATTGTCATCGCGACAATGTGCACCGCGCATGATGAAGTCACACCGGCGGAAGATCACACTTTTTCATATCGAGTATCGCTTCGTGTGTCGTGTGTCGCCCTTGATGAAAGACAGGCGAGATTATAGATGGCACTATCCGGATTCCGTACTTTGCTAATTTACATTTTACAAACAAGTTTAAAGACTATGTCCGGAATTATGTCCGTCGACGATGTTGTGCTGACACGGAAAGCTCGGAAGACTCCGGCATTAATCGATAGCAATCGGGAACCAGTGAAATGAAAAAAGACATCAGGTTTGACAGGCCTTATTAGTAGGAAACACAACACTCATTACTTTTAACATGACTTCAAATATTTTAGAAATAGTCATGTTAAATGTACATGTATATCTTTCGATAAGTATAAATTTTATTGCAAAATGAAGCTATAATTAAACTGATTCATTATCTTTAACATACGCATCGAAATCCCCAATAGATTGCTACCGACATAGCAACTTTAGCGTTGTTATATGGACTGAAATTTGATTTCCCGGAGGTACCAGTCTAAATGCGCTATGCGATGAAGTACGCCATGACTTTCAGCGTTCCAGATAGTTCGGTATTTGTAATCAAATGATTATATGATATCACACATTTTTGTAAACAACGCATTTGTTCGCAGATATTTGCGGAAGGAGTGTTTATTAAAATCGGATGTATGGGTTATTGAGGTCTCTACGAATGTGAGTTTAGTTACACCATGCTGATTGGATTGTGGACGCCTCACCTGTTGTGATTCCACGGGATTATGTAACATTATACAAGGGCCTGTAGGTGACAATTTGAGTATAATTAGTGCGTAGAGATATACGTCTGTAGGTTAAAATTTGATTACAATTACTACGTTTAAGTTTATATGTATAAGTAAAGACGTGTTTGATGCTATGTAAGTACATTTGTATGTATGCATATTATTCGTTGGCCATTATTTTGTCTCATAAATTCAGCGTTTTGACGCTTGTTGTTTCAATTCAAATGATCATGGGTTTCAATTTTCTATTAGTGTGTGTTATTATTGTGTGTTTTTTTTTTTACAATGTATATAACATATTTGATGACTGTTATAATTATGGATGTATTCATCCCGGCGTACCTTATTTTTCGACGCATTATTTAATGCCAAGTTGTGAAATATTGAATCAAAACGGCAACATAAAACTCAATATTAATTAAATACAACTTTTTAAAACAACTTTATTTGATTTGAGATCTAGTTTGGATAAAGAGAACTAGCAGTTCATGTAAGTAGAACAGTTCTTATATTCTCGCAAATGCAAATTATATCCAAGAATCAATCGGACAACATTAAATGCTTAACCTCTTTAATTCATAAAGTTTTGGTTCTAACTCAGAAGTTTTGAGCAAGTGTGACCATCAGTTGCCCATACTTAATGTTAAACCCCTGAGTAGTATAATGTCGCACTGAGCGTTCAGCCCATCTTAATTCTTATTGAACAGACTAACTTTCCAGTCAAATTACGAAACAATATTAATGGAAAAGTATTATTCAAAAATCGTTATTATGGATATGGTGTCCGCCTAGCGATCGGGAGGTCAAGGGTTCGATCACCACTATGGGAGCGTTCTTGATCCCCACTCGAGAGCGTTTCAATAAGCCTAAGTCTTTCGATGCAATCGAGCTACAATAAATAGGTTTACCCTTTAATATTTCTCACAAAAAAAACGACAACAAATGCTTCACTGATAAAGGGTATAACCCTTAATATTTCAAAAATAACAATTACAATAAAAGCTTCACTTATTTGGCGGGGGTAGTTTTTCATATTTCTTAAACAACAACAACAAATGCTTAACTGATTGGGCGGGGGAATTCTTTAATACTTCTGAAACAACAACAACAAATGCTTAACTGATTTGGCAGGGGNGAATTATTTGGAATGCCTCTGTTGTATTCGTTATTCTTTGTGACAATACGCGGATTGGTTGAAGTATAGTAAGTAATTCTTCTGAATACAATCTGAGAGTTCAAGCGATAGCTTTTAAATGCAAAAGGTAAGCGGTTCGAGTTCAGGTGGAGTTAACTTTTTTTACTTAAATTAAATTCTTATATCATATTGGAGCTCTATATTCCGATTCATACCATTTATTAATTTAAAGCAATTTATGACGAACTTACAAAATGCAATAATATTTGAACAAGTCCCTTTTAAAGTGTATCCCAAAGCGCATTTCGTAAGAATCCGGTGAGTAGAGCAATATACTTGAACGGCTCAATTCTATCAGGACTGATAACCTAGAAATGTGTCATATCTTTGCTGAAATGATGTGATCGTCGACCGTACAATACTCACGCAAACAGACCACACCTGAAATCGATTACGAACATGAATGGATTTGTTATAACCACGTGTAACAATGCCACGTACCAATTATCAGGGTGCAGGATCAACGGGGTTTTCAGGGGTTTACACACGGGTTGGACAGAATGTAGACAAACCGTTAAGAACTTTATTTTTGCAAATATCTCAAGTTATTGAAATACATTTGCAAAACATCTTTAGTGCATAAAAGACAGTTTTTCTTGCAGTTTGTGTCGATATCTTAAGATTTAAGAATACATCATTGAATACGTTTGAAATCGGAACCGAAATTTCACGTTGCATGAAGCATAACCGTTTACATGAACGCTGTACACGTCGATTTTTTTTACCAAGGACACAGGTTTATTAAGTTTAGTAATTCTGATGTTTTTCACATTGTCATAAGCAGCTTAAAAGACTATATATTGTGCACTAGTTGAAATTCTTAAGAAAACTTGTTTTAAAAAGTTTTTTTTATAAAAAAAAGCTCCACTTACCGGTGTGTTTATATCCATTAACGTTTAATTGTGAACCCCACAAAGTCACGTGATCCTGCACCCAGGATATGATGGTAACTATTTTTGGCCTGCTTTCGTTTACAAATGGTGTACTACATGTTATGCATAACTTCAAGCTTTTTACAATAGTTGTATATGAAATAAGAACAACTATGAATATGAACTATATGAATTCATACGTTTAAAGTGAATTGCTCATAGTTTGGCAAAATGACAGCTAAAAACAAAAACAGTAATTCATTCAACAACGAATGTTTGCGTTATATTTATTTTAGCAACATTACGCTCCTGATTAAAGGGAGACTGTACGATTTTGTCAAATATTTATGATTTTTTTTAAATATCTGAACAACTTATTATACATTTATTTCAATATAAATTAAAATAAGAGTTAAGAAGAACATGTGTCGAAAAATGCGAAATAAGCCAGATATTTAAATCTGAAATTGAAAATGGCTTCCAGCCGAATTCGCCAGCATATATATAATGCATGTACAATGTGAATCTAAATTTAGTTTTAGTGCAGATTCGTTCATACGACACAAAGACACAATTTTGTTTCCTAACAAATACGAGTAAAAGTGTCGGCATCGGNGAACTAAGACAAATGACGTAGACTCGTATTGAAATACCTTAGAAATGGATACAATTTTTGTGTGAAACGATTGAATTATTTGGAATGCCTCTGTTGTATTCGTTATTCTTTGTGACAATACGCGGATTGGTTGAAGTATAGTAAGTAATTCTTCTGAATACAATCTGAGAGTTCAAGCGATAGCTTTTAAATGCAAAAGGTAAGCGGTTCGAGTTCAGGTGGAGTTAACTTTTTTTACTTAAATTAAATTCTTATATCATATTGGAGCTCTATATTCCGATTCATACCATTTATTAATTTAAAGCAATTTATGACGAACTTACAAAATGCAATAATATTTGAACAAGTCCCTTTTAAAGTGTATCCCAAAGCGCATTTCGTAAGAATCCGGTGAGTAGAGCAATATACTTGAACGGCTCAATTCTATCAGGACTGATAACCTAGAAATGTGTCATATCTTTGCTGAAATGATGTGATCGTCGACCGTACAATACTCACGCAAACAGACCACACCTGAAATCGATTACGAACATGAATGGATTTGTTATAACCACGTGTAACAATGCCACGTACCAATTATCAGGGTGCAGGATCAACGGGGTTTTCAGGGGTTTACACACGGGTTGGACAGAATGTAGACAAACCGTTAAGAACTTTATTTTTGCAAATATCTCAAGTTATTGAAATACATTTGCAAAACATCTTTAGTGCATAAAAGACAGTTTTTCTTGCAGTTTGTGTCGATATCTTAAGATTTAAGAATACATCATTGAATACGTTTGAAATCGGAACCGAAATTTCACGTTGCATGAAGCATAACCGTTTACATGAACGCTGTACACGTCGATTTTTTTTACCAAGGACACAGGTTTATTAAGTTTAGTAATTCTGATGTTTTTCACATTGTCATAAGCAGCTTAAAAGACTATATATTGTGCACTAGTTGAAATTCTTAAGAAAACTTGTTTTAAAAAGTTTTTTTTATAAAAAAAAGCTCCACTTACCGGTGTGTTTATATCCATTAACGTTTAATTGTGAACCCCACAAAGTCACGTGATCCTGCACCCAGGATATGATGGTAACTATTTTTGGCCTGCTTTCGTTTACAAATGGTGTACTACATGTTATGCATAACTTCAAGCTTTTTACAATAGTTGTATATGAAATAAGAACAACTATGAATATGAACTATATGAATTCATACGTTTAAAGTGAATTGCTCATAGTTTGGCAAAATGACAGCTAAAAACAAAAACAGTAATTCATTCAACAACGAATGTTTGCGTTATATTTATTTTAGCAACATTACGCTCCTGATTAAAGGGAGACTGTACGATTTTGTCAAATATTTATGATTTTTTTTAAATATCTGAACAACTTATTATACATTTATTTCAATATAAATTAAAATAAGAGTTAAGAAGAACATGTGTCGAAAAATGCGAAATAAGCCAGATATTTAAATCTGAAATTGAAAATGGCTTCCAGCCGAATTCGCCAGCATATATATAATGCATGTACAATGTGAATCTAAATTTAGTTTTAGTGCAGATTCGTTCATACGACACAAAGACACAATTTTGTTTCCTAACAAATACGAGTAAAAGTGTCGGCATTGGCTTTAACCAGCGCTAACTTGTCTTTGCTGCATTTTATGAAATTCGTCTTCAATGTATAATTTTTATTGCCTATTTTGTGTCATCGTAACATAATTTTATCAATATATTACAATTGAACACATATAAAAATCGTACAGTCTCCCTTTAAGAAAAATTTGTATGCATTTATGTATAATTATATAAAAAATAAGTCTTGCTTGATCAATATGTATGTTCATAAAAGTGAAAATTGTAAATAAATGGCTCAGATAAAATGGTGTGGGGGGGGGAGATAGAGGGTTGGCAACTTCGCATGTTTTTGAATCCGTAATTGTTCGTTAATTTGTTCTTAAACATTAGCTTACGATGCAGTTTACCATGCCATTTGGAAATATGCGAAGAAAGAACATAAAATTCAAATTTCATATTACAGTTCGAAAACCTGAAGTCCCTAACAATCTGGACAGCTGATAAGTGTTGACAGTTATTGTCACTTTAGTCCTGTTAATGATTATTGTCTGTGATAAGATTTGATGGTTGTAAGCACGGTAACATTTTGAAGTGGATTCAATCTGTTAACCGTTATTATAGTTATAAAATTGTTAGTTTATGACCATCAGGGACTGTGGCAATAAAACGTACGAATAGTTGACCTCTAAATGCGACACGTTTGTTGGACTGTGTTTGTATCCCTTCATGTTATAATGATATATGTGCCGCGCTCTGAGAAAAGTGGGTTTTATGCATGTGCGTAAAGTGTCGTTCCAGATTAGCATGTGCAATCCGCACAGGCTAATCAGGGACGACACTTTCCGCCAGGACAGGATTTTCGCTATGAAGAAAAGTCTAAAGGTTTAAAATATTTAAGCTGTACGCATACATAAAGATTGCGCTGTATAGTAAACACTCATCGTCTCATTGCATTTATAAGTCTTAAATATTTAAGTTGTAAGCATAAAGACTGCGCTTTATCGGCAACAGCTATTGTCTTATTTTTATACGAATCCGGATAGTTCGATGAAGCTATTGGATCCATCCTAATATGGCGAACAGTAGCGTCTTAATTTAAAGTAGCGGGTTTCAATTTATTTTCAATTTATCTGTATCGACAAGTAACATCAATTGAGAGTTCGCTTGTCTAGGAATTTAACAACGCGGGCGTTTCAGTAATGATCTGTCAGCTAGTAAGGCAATTAAAATATGAACTTACTTTTACACAGCTGTGCCCAAAATAAACACGTTTCGCGTTGTTTGTTTGACAATCAAAAAACGTCATTTTTGTTATTCAGTAAGAATTTTATCCCTAGTATATTAGTATTTTGCAGTTGGCTTGGCAGGTTATTAACTGTACCTTTATATATAAGTTTGGAAAATTGTTTTATCTTACTATTGTAGATTGCCATAATAATAAACATAATAAACAATAAATAATTACCTACCTGGAAATAGTTAACATATTACGTCATTGCAAACGATACCACTTAATGCCTGCTAAATGAATCTCAAACAATATTTAAATGACTCGACTGAATTCACGTGTTTAGCACTAATTAACTTCCGTGGATACAAGCTCCCGTTGCCAGGTAATAACAGTATCTAAGCAACTTACCCTTTTATCTTCTTAGTTATATCTTTCAGTCCTCATTTATCGATTGATAAAAGCACGCCATTTCACTGAAAGGTATTATTTATGAAAGTATAGATACATCAGCCATTAATAAGGACTTACTCTTCTGTTGGAAAGGCCAATTGGTATGTAGCATTAGTTTACGGCAATATTGAAACTGCAATAAAGTATATTATTATACTGCCCAACGATACTGTCCAAAGGTGTCAACTTGAGTCAGCTCGTCTGTCTGTTTGTTTGTTTGAAAATGATTCGTTTTTGTAACTCTATTATATATGAGCCTCGCTCTGTGAAAAGGGGGTTTAATGCATAATATGCGTTAAGTGTCGTCCCAGATTAGCCTGTGCAGTCCGCACATGCTTATCAACGACGAAACTTTCCGCTTAAACTGGATTTATTCTAAGAATAGACTTTCTTTAAACGAAAAATACAATTTAATGGGAAAGTGTCGTCCCTGATAAGCCTGTCTAATCTGTGACAAAAATTTACGCACATGCATGAAACCACCTTTACACAGAGCGAGGCTTATATACAAATGTATTCTCTTGTGTATATGTGCCCGGCCAGTTTAACAAGAACTTCTTCTCAAGGANGCCGGATACATATGGCCACATATGAACGTGGACAGAAACACAAGCAGTAAATGGTACGTTACACCCGAAGAATTTCCCAAACCATTTTATCTGAAATACTGTTCAGGCTCTGCCTACCTTATGAGTTCGGACGTCGTGGCAAAGTTCTATACCAACTCCCTAACGACGCCATTTTTCTGGATTGACGATTATTACGTCACCGGTATGCTTGCGAGCGCAGCCGGCGTCACACCTACGTCATTAAATGATCGATACATCTTAGAAAACAATGCTGACATGGCCAGTTTGCTTCAAAACGATTCAAAAACGCGATTTGTGTTCGTTCATTCTCCAGATACAGTTACGTCGAACTTTGTATGGAAAAAGTTTTTGGAGCGGTGGGTCTAATCGCCATGTTGGGATAAAAAATGTTGCCAAGGCATCCGTTGATTTTGAAGATCGCAGCCAACTGCACGACGGTGGTTCTCGTCTGTGTGTTGTTCTACCACCGGAATCCCGACGCCGTCGTCCATCGTCGGCTGATGTACATGACAACGCAGCAGCTGGGACGGTACTCGCTTAGTGACATAACGACTGACGTATAAAAATACTTCTGGAATTTTTCGTTTTAGTTTCGGCACCTCAGCCGTCCAAAAACAAACGTTTGACTAACCGTTGATGGTATTTAGCCGATGAAGCGGTTACTAGTCAATAACTGTTGCCGGTGAATTAATGTGTGTTGTGTTGTAGTTTTTGTCCTAACAATACGTCTAAGTTGACGAAATAACACCTCGAGGAGTTAAACGAAGATGTATTTCCACGTTGCGGAAAACAGCAAATATATAAGCCTAGCTCTGGAAAAACGGGGTTTAAAGCATGTGCGTAAAGTGTTGTCCCAGATAAACCTGTGCAGTCCGGGACGACACTTTCCGCCTAAACTAGATTTTCGCTAAGAAGAGACTTCCTTTAAACGAACACTGAAAATAAGAGCGGAAAGTGTCATCCGTGATTAGCCTGTGCGGACTGGGCATGCTTATCTGGGATGACACTTCACGCACATGCATTAAGCCCCGTTTTCCCAGAGCGAGGCTCATATGCAATATAATGACGTTAGTTTTTTTTATTCTCATGATGTCATTTGATGTTTATCGTGTTTTAGCAATTCCCTCAGGTTTAATTTCATTTATGTTTTTAGCCTCGCTTAATAAAGTGATCTCTATTCAACACAAAGCTATTATATATAATCTCTATATACATCATAATCGTACACATACGTTTGTCATATTTTAATATTGTGCGCAATTATCTGTGTTTTCCAATACTAATTCCTTTATTTTTCATTTTGTTATGTGGAATGTCTTTATATTTAATGTATATCTGCAAAACGTGTATAGTTTTCATTGTGTATTTACTCAAACATTTTTTATTTATTTTTTAACATTAAATAAACATAAGACTTTCATTAAACATATACATGTTGTAACGTAAGTTGTAAAATCAAGTGATGCCATTTGATGTTGTCGAGTGTCAATCCGTTTCTAATCTTCGTCTTTCCACTCAGTCTAACTCTCTCCCTGCTCTATCTTTCATACATCTAAATCTATGTTGTATCACTTCATGCACTCTTCAATGTAAAAACGCTGCATCCCNCCTGATTAGCCTGTGAGGACTTCACAGGCTAATCTGGGACGACACTTTACGCACACCCATTTTTCCAAGTTTTCTCAGAACGCTACTCATATAATGAGTGACCAACGTGTTGTAACAACATGTACATTCAACTTAAACAAAATAATTATTCCAATTGATTTTTAACGTTTCGCATTTGTAACGCTTTATACATTTATCAATTTCAAATGCTCATAAATCATAAACGACGCTGTTTTTTCAGTATGAGTCTACTTTATAAGTGGTACTTCGCTTCTGTCCTAATATAGTGCTCTTTATTTTTTTGAATCTGTAAAAAAATGTTAGAAAAAAAGTAATTTCGACACATCCCTTTACGATGTGTTTTCTGTCGAAAGAACCACTCGAACGATGCATGTGATCATTTGGAGCAAACAAAGGATGGCATTATCGTAGTCTATTTTAGCTCACCTGTGCAATGCACATTTGAGTCATTTGACGAAACACGAACATGGCGATGCATTTGTTTTTATGGAATGCATGGACTGTATTTACCTCTATTATTGAATTGTTAAAATAACTATATTATGTACTAACAAATTAACATGTAAACTAAGGATTACCATTTGTAATGTATATGGAGGTGAATAAACGCTAGAAATTGAAAACAAATGACGCAATTTATGTAATTATCTAATAGTTTACTACTTAATATGTCCTTACTGCCTTTAAAATTACTAGTATCCTGTTTCTTCTTTTCAAAATCGTTGTTGTTCTCTGTTCTT
>VMBQ01009195.1:7149-20362 GCA_007657795.1 Dreissena rostriformis
TTTTTTCTTCCAAGTATGTTTTCTACGAATGTTGTTTGAGTACATGGTGTATTATTTGTATTGATTTCAGATTTAATATGTATGGGTATGCTTTTGATTAGTGTGTAGTACTTCAGAAAATTATTTGAAGGTATTCCGTATATGTAGCATATATCATCAAAAGAGTAGAAATCCTTAATTCTGTAGTCATATAATTGGTCGACATATTTAATGTTTCGTTCAAGCCAATCTTTATAGAAAAACGTCTTATTGTTTGAAGTTATGTCTTTATTGTTCCATAAAATTGTTTTACTGTTGGTTTTGGTTTCTAGGTTATGAGTGACATCACTCCATGCTGATAGAACATCAGATAGAAATATGTTTTCGTTTGCAATTTCATGTAAGATAGTATTGCTGATGTTACATTCAAAGAGTAAGGAGTCACCATATTTTTTTAGGATTTGCTGGTAGAATAATTTCCATTTACTCGTATTGGTATTATCTAGGTATCTTTTAACCCAGCTGCATTTTATTGCATTCAAGAATGAGTCAATGTTCGTTAATTGGATACCTCCACTTTCTACAGATTGAATTAACTGAGTTCGTTTTATTTTATCAGGCTTACCGTTAACTTATATTTCTTGTAATGAGTTGCAATATTTTACAATTTACTGAATACTCAATGCATATTTTGAATCCTACTCATTCCGTTCTCTTTATTGTTAATTAAATCAAGAATCAAGTAAAAAAAATTAAAAAAACCCAACTCACTCAAAACATTGGATTGTGCATGAAAGTGCTTAATATATTTACATCCACACCCCACCCATCCCACACACAACTTTTGTTTGTTTGGGGGCGGGGTATATTTTGGTATTTTACATTTTTTTTTGTTTCTAAACAACACATTATAATTACCTTGCAGTTGAAACAACAATAAAACCAGTTAAATACACATCGTTGACAATCACAACAGTGTTACTGAATGACATCAATTAAAAATATGGCTTCAAAAACTGCAAACTGTGATTTTACACCTGTCTGTGTAGATCAAAGGTCATTGATGTGAGTGCCGACCTTCCGCCGATTTCTAGCTGTAAACTTTTAACACATCACCAGGTTGACATTTCATTATGCAATACTACATTACCGCAAGCATGCATGTTCTGTCAGATAGAGCATTAATGAATTAGCTTCATAGAGATTGGGATGAAAACTATCGGACTTTACTGCAGGATTTTAAACAGGTGAAATAAATTGTGATTGCTGGAATTTAAATGGGAGATTGCTTTACAGGTATTATTTGTTAATGGATTGACTTGAAAATTAGAGCAAAATTAAAAATCACTATTTTGCAAACAAAATCATAACAAAAGAATTCAGAAGTTTAAAAATTAAATAGTGCTGATTTTGATTTCAATCTATAGTGTGATTGTGCCTAACCAAGCGTGACCTCAGAGATAATCTTTCACAGCATTTTTTTCAATCGCTAATTTAATGAAAATCTTATTTTGTATCGCCAACCAGGAATTGTAATAGCCAAATGCTATTTTGGCGATTGTGACGCTAATGTAGTGGGTCAAAATCGCTCAAAAGGGGACATAGTGTTTCACAAACACATCACTTGTTATTTTTGTTTTATGATGACAACATGTAGATGAACATATTTGATCAGTTTTGTAGAATTCTATTTGACAGAACTTTTTTAAAATTCCAATAATGCGCTAAAATAGTAAAAAATGTTTCAGTTTTTTGGGTGACAAAATTATAAAAAATCAATTTCTTAAAATTTAACTTGTGTAGTCCATTTTATTGATAGTGTGTGGTTTAATTAAATGGTATATGACGAAGCTTATATAATATCTGCATGTTGCCAATTTCATAGGTTATTAATTATTTTGACGCAATTAGTTTTAAGGTAGCGCACCTGTAATTGGCACCTTTCCAAATATAATCCAATGTATTATTTTCTTAATCAGCATCATTTCACTGAGCTACATGCATATTTTTAGGTAGGCTTTCCATGCTTTAAAAAAAAATATACTGATTTTTTCAAAACTGTGACTCGGCCTTTGTCCAGTTTTATTTGCACCCCTGGGGTATATGAAAGTTCCATAATTCATCCAGATTTCCAAATATGGGCATGCAGTTGGTGTGTACAGATGCAGTAAAGGTCTTTAAAGTTTAAACAAGATGAAATAAGTATTCCTTTACAGACATTTATTTTTTATAACTTGTTATCTATGGAAGAGCGCCATGAAATGTAAGTGTCATAAAATTCAAAATAGCTTCATTTAAGTAATATTTTGAACTTAGTTTTTATAGATACACTATATACAGCAAAATTACCAAGAAATAGACAGATTTACCATTTACTTTTTGAAATAAAAATGCAACATGCATGATTCATATTTTCAGCAGTTAATCACCCAATTTAGCCATAACGTTGTTTTAATTTTTAAAATTGAAGAATGTGCATAAAAATTGCAACATATTTAACAATAAACATAGCTTATATGCTATATTAAATCAAATTACGTTAGAAAAGAAATAAAACGCGTCGCAAAAAGTATGCGTTGTCGGCAGGATTAGAACCTGCGCGGGAAGATCCCAAAAGATTTCTAGTCTATCGCCTTAACCACTCTGCCACGACAACTTCACATTAGTACCCGCTTAAATTAGATATCCATAAACAGGTAAAAAGGCTCTTCGATCTTAGAAGAAATCACGGGAAATCATTACAGGTGCGCTACCTTAATGAAAAAGTACATTTTATATATTGGTGAATAAAATCGAAACAAATCCGGCGACCCTTTATTTTTATTGCATTTTTCATATAGTATTTGTATGTATTACTTAAATATAAATTTTGAACAAAATCTATTTGATGGAAAAAATCAGCAAAACTGCAGCTACACCCCTTAAGTTAATCACATTTTCAGATTGCCTGAGCAAATAGGGCTCATAAGAAGCTTTTAGAATACCCTGATGAATTTCATCTGTCAGTGCGTGCGTTCCTGAGGTGCGTGTGTTAAATTTTTCTTCTTTCGACTTCTCCTCTTTAACCCATTGATGCATGTTAACTAAACTTAACAGAAATAATCATTGGTTGACCCTTTTTCAAAGTTGTTGAAATGTTTCAGGTCCATTGCATGTGTATGTGATGACAGCTAAAAAAAGATTAAAAATCTTCATCTCAAAAACCACAACGCTAGAAAGTCAGAAGAACATTTAAGAAGGAAACAAAGTTACACTGGTAGATTCTGCTTAAGCATTTTTGTAACGAGCGATGAAATTGGCTGTCGTTTCCCAATATTCCAATTAAAATCGGTCTTTTAAAACTTGTTTGGTTCATTTGTGCTGATTCGTGTGTAAACGGTGCCTCTGAAAGCGGAAAATGAATGGTTAGAAACAACAGTGCATATAAATCAAAAAGAAAAAAAACACTTTCTGGATGGGAACAGAAGATCGACTGTCGTGGTTAGGCAAAGTGTGTTTGTTCCATGTGAAAAAATCTTGAACAACACCGGATCCCGTGGTAAAGTGTTGTTAGTTGTACACTGTAACAGTGTTTACCATATTTTGAAGGTAAAGACATTGAGCTCAAACGCAAGATTGCCGTCATCGTTTACAGGAATCGGAGCACATATTGTTTTTGATCACTATTTACTTGCATGATGTTTTTATTTTATTGATAAGTTAAATGTGAAGTTAAAAAGGTTTTCATAAATAAATCTTGTGATGCAGTTTAAGAAGGTGTTTATTTAAATGTCTGTTTTAAGGTTTGTCATTGCATTAGGCACGCCATTTGCTTAGTAAAAATCACTCGACAGAATTTTCCTCCCCTAGGACTTCACCTCAACACACCCAGTTTTTAGTATATTTTTCATATCTAAATTTTCGGACACCATTTTTGCAAATTATTTTTAAGTGTCAGAAAACTTAAAGTAATTATGGAAGGTTAAATTAATGTTCTTATTTATGCAAATTATCTTCAAGTGTAGTTAATTGTTATTTTTAAACTGTTTTGAAAAAGAGTTAACATTAATGTCGTTTTGACGCAACAAAGAGAATTAACAAGTAAATTCGTTGAATTGATATCCCCCACCAAACAAGAGCTTTGTCACAGACGTGACGTATACCCCAACATGCTGCATTGACACAGAATATATACTAAGGGCCATAACTCCGTTATTCACAGATGGTGTACAATGCCATCATCCTCTTGTCCATATATATATATACTCATACCAAGTTTAAATGAAATCCGCCAAAGCACTTCCANNNGTTAGAAAAGAAATAAAACGCGTCGCAAAAAGTATGCGTTGTCGGCAGGATTAGAACCTGCGCGGGAAGATCCCAAAAGATTTCTAGTCTATCGCCTTAACCACTCTGCCACGACAACTTCACATTAGTACCCGCTTAAATTAGATATCCATAAACAGGTAAAAAGGCTCTTCGATCTTAGAAGAAATCACGGGAAATCATTACAGGTGCGCTACCTTAATGAAAAAGTACATTTTATATATTGGTGAATAAAATCGAAACAAATCCGGCGACCCTTTATTTTTATTGCATTTTTCATATAGTATTTGTATGTATTACTTAAATATAAATTTTGAACAAAATCTATTTGATGGAAAAAATCAGCAAAACTGCAGCTACACCCCTTAAGTTAATCACATTTTCAGATTGCCTGAGCAAATAGGGCTCATAAGAAGCTTTTAGAATACCCTGATGAATGTCATCTGTCAGTGCGTGCGTTCCTGAGGTGCGTGTGTTAAATTTTTCTTCTTTCGACTTCTCCTCTTTAACCCATTGATGCATGTTAACTAAACTTAACAGAAATAATCATTGGTTGACCCTTTTTCAAAGTTGTTGAAATGTTTCAGGTCCATTGCATGTGTATGTGATGACAGCTAAAAAAAGATTAAAAATCTTCATCTCAAAAACCACAACGCTAGAAAGTCAGAAGAACATTTAAGAAGGAAACAAAGTTACACTGGTAGATTCTGCTTAAGCATTTTTGTAACGAGCGATGAAATTGGCTGTCGTTTCCCAATATTCCAATTAAAATCGGTCTTTTAAAACTGGTTTGGTTCATTTGTGCTGATTCGTGTGTAAACGGTGCCTCTGAAAGCGGAAAATGAATGGTTAGAAACAACAGTGCATATAAATCAAAAAGAAAAAAAACACTTTCTGGATGGGAACAGAAGATCGACTGTCGTGGTTAGGCAAAGTGTGTTTGTTCCATGTGAAAAAATCTTGAACAACACCGGATCCCGTGGTAAAGTGTTGTTAGTTGTACACTGTAACAGTGTTTACCATATTTTGAAGGTAAAGACATTGAGCTCAAACGCAAGATTGCCGTCATCGTTTACAGGAATCGGAGCACATATTGTTTTTGATCACTATTTACTTGCATGATGTTTTTATTTTATTGATAAGTTAAATGTGAAGTTAAAAAGGTTTTCATAAATAAATCTTGTGATGCAGTTTAAGAAGGTGTTTATTTAAATGTCTGTTTTAAGGTTTGTCATTGCATTAGGCACGCCATTTGCTTAGTAAAAATCACTCGACAGAATTTTCCTCCCCTAGGACTTCACCTCAACACACCCAGTTTTTAGTATACTTTTCATATCTAAATTTTCGGACACCATTTTTGCAAATTATTTTTAAGTGTCAGAAAACTTAAAGTAATTATGGAAGGTTAAATTAATGTTCTTATTTATGCAAATTATCTTCAAGTGTAGTTAATTGTTATTTTTAAACTGTTTTGAAAAAGAGTTAACATTAATGTCGTTTTGACGCAACAAAGAGAATTAACAAGTAAATTCGTTGAATTGATATCCCCCACCAAACAAGAGCTTTGTCACAGACGTGACGTATACCCCAACATGCTGCATTGACACAGAATATATACTAAGGGCCATAACTCCGTTATTCACAGATGGTGTACAATGCCATCATCCTGTTGTCCATATATATATACTCATACCAAGTTTAAATGAAATCCGCCAAGCACTTCCAAGATATGGCTCCAGACACAAAAGTTCCGGACGGACGGAAGGATGGACGGACAACGCCAAAACAATATCCCTCCGCCTTTGGCGGGGGATAATCAGATATGTAACCTGGTCTGTGATTTCTCCTCCTTGCAGATGATTTCCTCTTTTTCAATGTCAAACTTAGGGAAAGGAGGTAGGGCATTTTCCTCCCTTGAGGTGGTTTTTTAATCACACCCCTGGTAACGCTTAAAAATAAGTCAAAAGAAAATTTAAACAGCAATCAAAGTTGGGAAAGTGTATTTGACTCTGCTTAGTGTCCATGTTTGAAATAAAATCACTGATCCCAATATATGGTTACTATCATTGTTTAGCTTTGTGGCACGGCACTTCGGTGACAAACCAATGTAGATGTTTACCACCTTGGTGAGTCTTGCACTCAAATTTAAAGTATTTTTACAAAGTCGATTTCCAAGGGGTTCATGTTCAGGGGTTGATATTCTATTAAAACTGTTTTCAGGGGTCACGTCTTAGACATTTTCAGTCCCTTACTTAATCAAAACTGAATTGGTCAGAACATATTTATCACTGCATCAAAATTTAAATTTTATTAGTTATTTAACCTCGTTAATTTCATTCAGTTTAATCCCATCTGTGTACATAAAACAGGATTTGAGCTCAAGTATTTATGACAATCATAGGTAAAATTTATGTATACTTATTTTTCTAAATTAATTTTGAGGTTAGTTAATTGTAATATTTAAGTTATTTAGAAATAGTGTTTACAGAAATCGGGTATTTATCTTTTGTATGTAAGTATCCGATTATACAGCATGAAAATCAAGGTGAATACACACAGTTAAAACTGAGACAAGCGGTCACTCAAGGGAAATGTCCAAAATGACCGTTGTCGACAAGTGACCGCTATTCTCGGATCACCACTTTTTAGATTATTGGTCAGTTGGTAGTATTGATACATCGTTACCCCACCCAGTTGTTCGCAGACAGTGTANGATGCATTTCTTACTTTCTTGCATTTCTTACACATAATCATGTGTGAAACAATGAAGACAACATGTTGCAGACGCTTATTTTGGGGGGAAATAGGTCATGAGACAATAAAGATGTTTTTAATAAGGGCGCATAGTTTTTTGCCTTTGAAAAAGCAGAGTGGCGCTTTGGGAGGGCGGCGTGGCGCAGTGCCACGCTAAAATGCCCTAGGAAAAACACTACTATGACTTTATCAACGATAGAATTATTGTTTACTCATGCATCTCGCTCATTCAGTAAATCCGACAGTTCGAATAACGTTCATTGGGATGTATTTTTAAATAAAGATTGTCACGTGTCATTGACGTCGCGTCCGAACAAATATAAAAGCGGATTCGCTGTCATAAACCGAAAGTATGGTATAACTGTATCTATCTAAATCAAGGAAAAAGACGCCAAAATCTTGTTAAAAAATATTTACAGTTTGTCAACCAGTTCCGGATAAACAACAGTTCCGATTAATTTGTATTTAATTTTCCAGAACGCCCTAATAAAAACACAATGGTAAGTGTCTAAGCTATTCATTAGGTAAAGGAATAAATTAACAAAGTTTTAGCAAAAAAGCTTTTGTATTATGCTTGCAGGGGGATAAATGCGGCAAAAAGTTAACCGGAACTGATTGAATGAGCTATGTGTTGAAATGTGCATATGGATATAGAAGGCTTTATTATTTTCTAATAAACTTTTTGCTGATTGAAAACAAATGCCATGACAATCTTTTGAAATACTTATTCTGTTAGTTGAATGATTTTTAATAATTTCCCGAAGGGTTAACTTTAATTGGCTATTTTTGACAAAAAAATGCAAATGCCGTCTGGCCTTACCTGTTATCTTACAAAATAAATGCTACCCTTTATTTTTTACATTTTCTCACATTGAAANCAAGGGGGGGGGGACGGACGCGGCGTACGCCCCCCCCCTAAAAGCGCCGAAGTAAAGTCAATTCATTTGATGTTTCACACTTAACTACATGTAGATCTAAATCACCTATTTAAACTCATTTTTCTTACACAACATTTCCCACTAATCACAGACAATCGTTAAATGTTTAAACTTAAGACTCTCTGTCGCCCGGTTTTTCAAGTCGAACATTGCGATTCTGATGTATCCCTCTTTTTGCACTTCAATTCTCTTTTCGATGCATTTTATGGCGTGACACGCTCGAGAAGTGGTTGTCCAAGCCTTCAAAATCAATAAAATCCTGGAGCTTAAGCCCCCTGAACCCCTAGCAGGGGCCCTAGCGTCCCCCTGGACCCCCAGCAAATCTTTCAATATCCCGTCCCCCCCCTAACCAGAAATCCTGGATCCGCCCCTGGATCTATTGACTTTGTCATGCACTCATGCTTTGTCGTTATGACCGCAGCCGATAATTGCCAGTAATACACATTATTTTTGTTACATGCACATGTTTCCTTTGTGTACTTACTCTTCTCGACTCGAAACGACTGACGCGTGACCGTTGTTTTCAGTTCAAACATGACTTTCGGTGTGAAATATACTGGCCGTTGGCCATTATGACCGTTATTCTCAAGTTAAATATAGAGTGATTTTCGTCGGGAGAAATCCAGACTGACCGTTGTCTGCAATTGACTGTTATTCTCAAGTGACCGTTAATTAAGTTTTGACTGTATTTTTCTTAATTTTAAACACAGTTTTAGCTCACCTGAGCACATATAAGAATGTGGGTAACATGCATCCAAACACTAGGTTACCATGTCACATCTAAGAAAAACCTTGCTATCACTCTAGAGGTCACATTTGTGACTCAATCTTGATGAAAGATCCTCACTTACAGAATGTTTATCTTGACAAAAAATCTGGGTCCTGTGCGTCCACAAACTAGGTCACCAGGTAAAATCTTGTCTTTATTTTGACAATAGCTCATCTTATTTTGAATCTGGGTCAAGTGCGTTCTAAAACTTGGTCACCAGGTAAAATTTTAGAAAAACCTTGTTCCCTCTAGTCATAAATTAGGCTTGTTAATATTAAAACAACATACAATTACCGGGTAACTCAGTTACTCCCCTTTGACTGAAATGTTATTCATGATAGTTCAATTTACTTGTGTAGGTTATTTGTTATTGTATTTGGGAAATTCTATTATGTTTTTGCCCCCTTTGGAAGAAGGCAGTTGCACTGTGCATCTGTCCGTTTGTACATCTGTACAAAATTATTAGTCTCAGCCATAACTTTGCCATAAATTATATTGATAGATTTTGAAATAAATTTGCACAAATGTCAACTTTCATAAAACAACTGTCAGGTGTAGGGTCAAGATCACTACCTCAAAGGTCAAGGTCACACATATTTGTTTGTCAAATTTGGCCAGGAAATAGCTTTACAATTCCTGTTGTATCTATATCTTTGCCTGTAATAAGTGACTTTGAAATAACTTGGCACAAAAGTTAACCATCATAAGACCACGTATCGCATGTAACATTCGTCTCCCTACCCCAAAGATCAAGGTCACACGTAGAGGTCAAAAGTCAAAATTGGCCATAAAACAGCTAGAAAATTCTGGTCTCTGCAATATATTGATGGATTTTGAAATAACTTGGCCCAAAAGTAATCCATCTCAAGAGAACAAGTTGCTTGTTATACTTGTCTCCAAACCTTATTGGTCGGGTTCACACTTAAAGGGACTGTCAACCACGAATGACGAAAAAAGGAAAGTTATAAAATTCCGTATTTTTTTAACATTTATAATTTAATATTAATTTAAATATCACGACTGGTTTATTACATTACTTGAAAAAAGTTGTTAAGTTTTCATATTTTCAGTATATTCGGTAATAAATTTTACTGGGTATGTCTACCAGGTAACTACCAGTTAACTATAAATAACGCAAGGAGATTGATCATCATCGTTAAGTGGTAAACCCAGGAATGCAAATTGTGCATGCGTAGTGAATTGTATATACAAGTATTTTATATCTAAAATGATCAATCTACTTGCGTTATTTATAGTGAGTATATCGTTATGTNACACACACACACACACACACATACATATCCAATAGAGTATATATACAATGGTATTACCCCTGAATATAACTTACAACAAGATCGCCAGGGTTGGAGACAGATGCCCCCCAAACAGACACAGGATGTTTTGCAACAAAACTGACCATAAGAGTTAAATACACTGTAAACACAACTGGCATCTAAGTGTGAACTTCACCAGACAGATTCAGCTATGGTATTTCTGTTACATGCGACACACCTTTAATTCATATAATGACCAAGGCCAATACATCTGGCAATGTATCAATGCTTATTGATATTCGTGTTGTATGATGGGTCATACTGCAATGTAACCACTTTCATTTTGCCCCAAAATTTAGGCAACCAGTTTATTGTTATTGTTTATATTTGAAATTTTCTCCGCATGCGCTGGGTGGCAAAAGCACTGGTTACATTAACCAGGGATCCCTGCATGAACGCAAAACATACTCATATGCAGGCATGTGTTTAGTGGATTAATCGATAAGAAATTATGAAATAAACATATTAAACATTATATTTGTAAAAATATTGAATATTTATCAATTTAATTTCATTTTTGTAAGAAGAGGGCCTTGGGCCCTATGGCCCTCACCTGAGAACCAAAGGAACTAGACTATTCTGAAAAAGTGCAAGCTGATTCATGAAGATTGGACCAAAAAGTGACTTCTAGAATGTTAACACGTTTTTTTTTATTTGACCTTGTGACCTAGTTTTTGAGCTCACATGACCCAGTTTCAATCTCAGCCGAGATTTCATTGGGACAATTGTTCTGACTAAGTTTTCACTATAGCCATATAAGGAAAAACTGCCCCCCCCCCATTTTTGAACTTGTCCAAGATAGCATTGGGACAAATGTTCTGACCAAATTTCATGAAGATTGGACAATAAATGTGACATCTAGAGTGTCAACAAGTTTTTACTATAGCCATATAAGGAAAACTGCCACGCCCCCTGGCAACCATGTTTTTCAACCAACCGGAACCATTTTAGAACTCGTCCCAAATATCATTGGGACACGTGTTCTGGAAAAGTTTCATGAAGATTGGACAATAAATGTGGCCTCTATTGTGTTAACAAGCTAAATGTTGACAACGGACGACACACGATGGACAAATTAAGGCTATAACAAAAGCTCACCATGAGCACGTTGTGCTCAGGTGAGCTAACAATATGAGTTAGTGATAAGCGTCAGAGTCAAAGTGGTCTGAATACTCAACACTGACAATTTCACTAAACAAAGCTATAAATAAGCTGTATTTTTTCTTCTCTTAGGACTTCAATAAATTAAATTAAACAAGAGGCCCATGAGGGCCTGAATCGCTCTACTGGCTAGAATATTTAACAACANTGACTTGTATGGTTTCAATCCGGACGAATTTCCGTCAACATTACAATACCCACACTTACTTCACTAACCATATGTGTTGCGTTCTGAGAAAACTGGGCAAAATGCATGTGCATAAATTGTCATCAAAGATTTGCCTGTGCAGTCCGCACAAGCTAATCCGGGATGACACTTTCCGCATAAACTGGAATTTCCCTAATAAGAGACATCATTGAAACGAAAAATTCCATAAAAGCGTAAATTGTCGTCCCTGATTAGCCTGTGCGGACACATATATTCAATCATGTTCTGATATAATTGCACATTTTTATATAGCAGTTATTACCTCGCCTTGCTGTCATGATCAGCTTACACATTTTCCGGCTCATGTTTAGGATCTGCACGCCCATAGTCTTTAAGACACGGGGGATTTCTCCATCTAGCACTCTGAGACATAAAACAGCAAAACTAAATTTGACGACGACAGTGACGACGATAATGACCACGGCGATAATGACGGTGACGATGTAAACATTGATGATAGTGATGATGGTGATGATGATGATGGTTATGATGATGATGGTGATGATGTTGATGATGTTGATAATGGTGTTGATGGTGATGGTGATGATAGTGATGATGATGATGGTGATGATGTTGATAATGGTGATGATGATGATGATGATAGTGATAGTGATGATGGTGATGAAGATGATGATAATGGTGATGATGCTGATTTTGTTGATGATGTTGATGGTGATGATGATGGTGGTATTGATGGTGATGATGATGATGGTGATAATGGTGATGGTGATGTTGTTGATGATGTTGATAATGGTGTTGATGGTGATGATGATGGTGACACCAGGGTCGTAAATAGTGTTCTATTGTAAAGCGTGTATAAACAAAACAAATCGGTTTCACCTTGAAACAAACGCAAAATACTGAGCATAGGAAGAAACAAAGACATTTACACGACTACAGCATTAATAAGTGTACAAACTTAAATTGTAACGTTCTTTTTCATCTAAATAAGGTATACAATAAATGGAATAATAAAATGTATAGCACGAGTCGATTGTGCGATAAACTGTTATAAATATCTTCATCAACTCGTGCGTTACAACCGGACGGATCACCACAGTCATGTTCTTTTCCTAATGTAATTTCCTATTCAAAATTGTAACCCATGTATGCCTAGCGTCTACAAAAAGGCCTAGGCAAACAGCGAAGACCCAGATGAGACGCCGCATAATGCATCAGGGTCTGCACTGTTTGCTATGGAACGGTATTTAGGTAAAAATTACATCATTCGTGGTGAATATTTACATTATGACTGATGTTTATTCTAATATGCTTCATGACAATTCCAACATGTTTGCTGTCTATTCGTTTATACTTGATGATTGTTGCACCATTACATCATTCATGATGAATATTTACATTATGCCTGATGTTTATCCTAATATGCTTCATGACAATTCCAACATGCTTGTTGTCTTTTTGGTTTTACTTGATGATTGTTGCAACATGCTTGGTGACTATCCAATGTTTGTGTGTTCATTATTCCTGAAACCAGTCGTAATCGGTTTTGCCACTAAGCGTCATTAACAACGGCAGTTAGCAACAGGCAGTAAGCAGAATGCAACTAAGCAGAATGCACTTACCAAATTATTACAATAGGTGGCGCACGTTTATTTTTTCCGTATGTTGAATAAATTACTTTTCGGAAAAAAGAGAAAACTTCCAACCATTTTGACTACTATACTGAATAAGCTGAATTAGTTCCCTTTGTTTTATAATCTCCATTAAACTAAATACGTAAATACCAGTATGGGCCTACAATTGA
>VMBQ01009196.1:0-34051 GCA_007657795.1 Dreissena rostriformis
ATTATGCCCAGTTTTCTCAGAACGCGACACATATTATATTCAGATATCCCATTCAGCTGTGACTGTAGTTGTTCTGTTGCATAATTACTCACTATTTCACTACAAACGGTAAGTGAAACTACGTGATTCAGATACTGTCCTTCTTATATGACGGTTTATTATGAATGCAGCATTTCGCTAGTCATACACTATGTCATGAACTGCCTCGATTACAATTGACTTAGCTTAAAATCATGGCAGAGCAAAATCATGTTTTCATAATTTGAATCGACATATAAATTAGTAAAAAAAATGGTGTGTCCAATAAAAAATATATTTGCTTTTGTTATCCCAAATCCCATTTAAAAATAGACGTTTAGAAAATGTGTTCAAGGTATAGTCAATATTATCCGATAATCATGATTTTTTTTTAATATGGCTTATATTTAACCCATTTATGCCTAGTTGACTCTTCCATCCTTCTAAATTGGATCAATTTATTTCCAAAATTAGGGATGTCTAGTATATTTATTTCTATATTTAGAATATTTCTTACAGAAAAATTTCTTTTAGCAAACAGCGCAGACCCTGATGAGACGCCGCATCATGCGGCGTCTCATCTGGGTCTACGCTGTTTGCCAAGGCCTTTTTTCTAGACGCGAGGCATAAACGGGTTAAACACTTATGATTAATGATATTTAGTGTATTTATATCGTTCAAGACATTTATGTATCCAGTACAAAATGTGTAACAATTGTGTGTAAATGTATACTATCTTTTCTTTAGTCCTCTATAGTTTATGCACTTATTTACGGTTATTGTAGTTATGCAACTGTGTTTCTTCTCGATCTTTGAAACATACTGCAAACGCGATGCCTAAAGCGACTGTTCATCCACCAATAAATGAAAGGATTGGCAAAGTTGTTCATGAAACACAGGCGAGAGAGGACAAAAATGAAGTTGTTCATAGCGACGCCGACGTTGTGATTTGCGGCGTTTAGAATTGCAATCACGACGAAAGGAGCCGCTGTAGAGAACAAAAACAACACGGTAACCAGTGCCAAGCATATCGTAGCTTTGATTGCAGCCCGTCGCGTTCTAACGAGAGCGTCGTTTATGTTGGCCAAGTCCGTTGACGCAGCACGTGTAGAATTGAGGATCTTTGGGATGATGTTCAGATAACATGTGCATGTTATCGCATTGGATATCAGTGCAATTGGCATGTAAACACCGAATAGTATTGCTGGCAACTAAGTATGTTGTTTGTCATAGTAACACAATCCAGATGGCGTGTTCTTGTACAGAATTGTTGAAGGTGATCCGAGCCCGAGTGATACAAATATCCCGAATGCTCCAAATAATTTGAAAATCCTTGCTGACATTGGTTCCCGATTGGTGATCATAACGGACCGACGGATAACGGCGGTAACAGTAATCAGAACAGTCGAGGGTATGACGCATGCGTGCTAAATCATGAAGTGAAAACTGCAGAGACTTGATGGCATGAAGTAATTTCAAAGTTTATTGATCATAAGAAAAAATGACGGTCCGCACACAACAACAAGCCTATGTCACAGACTGCGAGATAGAACACCAACCAGTCAGTCGCTGTCGGCGTCGTCATTCGTATATGTACAAGCACGACTAGGACATTTCCAGGCAGTCCGAGAAGCATAGCGAGTGCGATGAAAGCTGACAGACCGTGTGCGAAACCCTCTAGGGTCGAATTCAGCAACGGCACGTCTAGAAATTTGTAATGAGCAATGTCGTTTGTTTCGTTCGTTATGCTTGTCCCATTTAGCGAATCCATTCCGACCTTGATGGTCAAGTTATTTCGCGTTTTTACAATAGACTGTCTAATTTGTCCAATTACTCGATTATGAGCAATTTATTAAGCACAAGAGAGACGTTCGGATTGTAAATTACTTGCTAGTATCGCACTCAAAGAACTTCTGGCACTATGTCATACGAGAGAACAAATCACCGTCAAATATATAGCACGATTCCTACCAATCGTGTTTCATCTATTGGAGACAAATGCACAGCAGCAAGAAGACCATTGTGATTGGTCAAGCATTTGTCAGTTAGTTGCATCAGCGTTGTTCTAAGACTTCTCGCAGATCTTCCTATTAACAAATAGCAAACTTTCCCCTGGTAACACTTCACGCGAACAACGCAAAAAACAGTTCCGAACCTGAATACAGCACACAATTGTACATACCTTATTCTATTCTTAAACAAATGTGTCACTCAGATCCCAAATAGTTCATTTGAAATGCAAACATGTTCGCATTATTTTAAGCATGTTAATCTGTTGTTCGTTTTTACGAATCAGAACATGAATGTACCGTTATATTACCATGAAAATTATATTCAAAACTATATCGTTTTGAAGTTTAAAAGGATTTTTCATATACTTGATGTACCCACGCAAAGAATCAAATTGATTAACGGTTAAATTTACAGAAAAATGATTTATTTTTAATGAGCAAAAATGTTAAAGTTGTGATAAATTGTGTTTAATAAAAGAGTTAGCGGACAAACACGTCTGGTCGACCTGCCTACTCACATTTTTTTCGTCGATGTTAGTTTGTATCTTTCTTCTGTGAAACTCTCGAGTTTTTAGTATTTAAAAGTGAACGTGAATGTGTAGGGAATGTAATGTTTGTCAACGAAACGTTTGTTAACTTGAAAAAGGCGTTTGTAATTATGTCCATTTACTGTTTTAGTGCATACGAGTAAAAGTAGGTTTGCTTTGAAGTACCTCAGCCGTTATACATTTTAATTTGCCCTTATTTGATTGAACAAATTAATCTTCTGATCTCCTGATAAAGTTTGTAACGTTTCTTTATTCCTTTATTATAGGCGTCAACATAATAAAAAGAGTGTGTGTGTTTTTTCTCTCAAAAGTTTCGGTTTGAACATAGACGACACGGTTTGCAATATAACTTTTTGCTATTTTGATTTTATACGTGTATACATGTATACAGCTAGTCTACGTTAGGTATTCTTATCATCTATTTCCAAGAAGGATATAATTTAATTAGGAAGTGTGATGAATGCATACAACTATACCGGACACTAGTCACATATGAGTCGCGTTCTGAAAAAAACTGGGCATAATGCTTGTGCGTAAATTGTCATCCCAGATTAGCCTTTGCAGTCCGCACAGGATAATCAGGGACGACAATTTCCGCTTTTATGGAATTTTTCGTTTAAATGATGTCTCTTCTAAGCGAAAATCCAGTTTAGGCGGAAAGTGTCTTCCCGGATAAGCCTGTGCGGACTGCACTGGCTTATCTGGGATGACACTTTACGCACATGCTTTTTGCCCAGTTTTCTCAGAACGCGACACATATTGTTACCACTTGTGCACTGCTCTCCACCAGAGTTGTCCTTCTGAAATTAATTAAATTAACCTAAGTTTAGTTGCCTTTACTGTTTAGCATATAAATTTAAAAAATGAAACAAAATTACTTATCCTAGTTACAGGTGTACACATTTATTGTAGTGAAACACATTGAGAAAATTAGAATGTAAAAACTATAGTGATTGCAGATTGCAAAACTTGTAAAATCAATGTATTGAATATGAGCTGTAAACATTCAGAACTCAACAATGTTATTATGAGTTATATTATGATTGCTTTACGTCGTAATATTATAATAGAGATATAAATTATGATAACAAAACACAAAGTTAACCACTTATTCACGACTGCATTTATTACACAAATATTTAACCCATGTATGCCTAGTGGACTCCCATTCTTCTTAATTGGATCAAATTATTTCCAAAATTAGGGATGTCTAGTTTAATTAATTTCCATATTAAGAATATTTCTTACAGAAACATTTTTAAGCAAACAGCGCAGACCCTGATGTGACGCCGCATCATGCGGCGTCTCATCTGGGTCTACGCTGTTTGCCAAGGCCTTTTTTTCTAGACGCTAGGCATAAATGGGTTAATGTTAATAATCTCATTCTTTGTATACTACCTTGATTGCAACGACTTCTGAATTCTCAAACATGTAATTAAAGGGACTGGTTCGTCCACCTTACCTTGCTATAAAAAAAAAACAAGAACAGCAAGTCATTAAATATATTAAATAGAAAGTGTGAATGTTTTGAATAATCGAAAATAGAAGTAATATATGGTATCCCCTGTCGACACATAACAGTCTGTCAATCTAATGTATTAACATAGAATTGAAACAACTAAATAACTTGTTTATACAAGTTGATATTTCAAAGACACTGGTTCTTGAAATGAGATATCACCAATTTTTATACCTCACGTTCGTCTCATATGTAGACATCAATCTCCTAGGGATGAAATATTTAGTATACCCCTTACCTGTCTATATGTATGTATTATTTGAATTGTATATAACTTGATACTTACTCTCATTATCGGAATCACCATGTTAAAAGCATTAACAGTAGAAACACACCTGCTACGGAAATTAATTCCAAAATAAGATGGTGTTTCTCCTCAGGATAATGCTATCAATTAAATCAAAGTCTGTATAAAATAAAGTATTTAATTGTATCAACCAGCATCGAAATAGCTTTTCAAAAGCATACAAACGCATAATTAATTAACACCATTTTGAGAGTACGTTATTATTTGCGAACAAATAACGTAAATAACTATCAAACGAATAATTTCCCCAAAACAATTAAATGCATATACATGTAATGCATATTCTATACCTAGTCATCGCATGTTAATATATGAGTCAAATTTTGGAATGTATAATAAATAAAACAAAAAAGTCATCAGCTAAATATCACTTAGCTCTTAATTTAAAGCCCCAATAATACTCAAAAATCAACGATAATTTCGTTAAGTATTTTTTTAAGTATTATACTCTCAGTTTTGAAGACGGCAAGGTGAAACGCTCAACGTATCGCCCGACGCTGCGCCAACTTCTTCTGGCATCAGCTTTCCGAGAGCATCCAAAGCTCAGCCCACTGTGGGAATGTGCGTAGTATGTACGGCGGTATTAAGATTGCAGATGGCTCTGCGGTCACCAAGACGACCCGCTCAAGTCCTCCACTGGGGAGGCGATCACTGACCGCGACCAATATATGAGAAGATATGCTAAGCACTACTCCGAGCTATACTCTAGGGTAACTGTTGTCACCGGGCCTGCCCTCAACGCCATAAGTAACCTGCCTGTAAAGGAAGAGCTTGTCCCACTGCTAGCCAACCGTCGAAAAACTTGCCAATGATATCGACTCGCAGAGCTGTTGCAAAGCTATAGGAAGTGACAGCAAACCACCTGTGGTAATCAAATGTGCAAAGAAAGCACCCTATTTCAGCCACTGCATAATATTCTGATCTTGTGAGGGGAAGACATGGGAGATGTTACAATAGCAACCCTATACACGAACAAGGGAGACCGGAATGACAACAAGAACTACAGATGCATCTCTCTGCTAAGCGTGGCTGGGAAGGTCGTTGCCCGCATACTCCTTAAGCGAATCCAGACCCACGAACATACCCTGAGTTCCAGTTCGGATTGCACGCCGAAACATCCACCACCGACCTTATCTTAACAGTCCGCAAACTCCCAAAAATATTGCAGAGAACAGGGCGTGCCGCTTTACTCTTTACTATGCGTTTCATTCGACTTGTTCAGCAGACCTGGACTGTTTCGCCATTTGAAGAAGATCGGCTCACTCCCCCAACTAAGCTGCGCAGCATGGTAGTATCCTTCCACAAAAACATTAAAGAAACTGTTATTTTGGACGGGTCTTCCTCCGAGCCTTTCCTCATCAGTAGCAGCGTCAAGCAGGGTTGCGTATTCGAACCTACAATGTTCGGCATTTTCTTTTCGCTGCTGCTGGAGTATGCATTTGACGCTTCCACTGATGCCCGAAGCAACTGGTTATAAGCGCAAGAGATCCCCCAGCACCCCTTCTACTTTCAGTTAAAACATGGTCTGCCGAGCTTAGAATCTAAGCCACTCGGGAAGACCAGGAGCTGGAGTTTGGCTTACAGAGGCTATTGGAGACGCATGCCGTATGGGGCATTTCTAGAGAAGCAGGCGCTTGTCCTCCACTTTCAAACCGGAAAATTCAGCCTTAGACCACACTCAGCATCACACACAATCAAAATCGTGTAATACTCCAAGTTGCACGGTTTGGGTACATATGGCAAAGCAAATTAGAAATGAAAGTTATGTTTCCGAAACTTTATCACGAGGAACATGTTATATTCGTGATACTACAGTTGTTCATTCTTTGAATGTATATAATATTACAGTCACAGGAAATGTATTCCGAATTGTTAAAGTAGGCCAATTGAACAGCGACTAAAGATACTATCATTTACTTAAATTGTCTACAGTGGTTAGAAGTTGCTCCTAAAGGGGTAAGATTTTGCAAAATCAACATTGGAGGAAAATGGCATGGATTTACAATCTCCCGTAATTTTATACAGGATTTACACACACTTTACTTTTGATTAAAAGATGAAGCTTAGTTTTTAAACAATAGTACAGTCATATACAACTATATTGTAACTGACAGGAAAATGATCTTAACAGACAGGACATTACACAACTGTGTTTTATCAGTTGGACCAATCGTGTATTTTTAGGGTAAATAAAAAAGGAACTAACTATGAAACTATATATTACATTTTATCTATTTATTACAAAAGCTTTCATAAAGGAACGAGCATTTATCAACACAAAAAAAACCTAATTGCACGATTAACTCAAAAAAGTCAAAATGTCTCTGATAAGAACAATATGATATCAACATATTATTTTTAACGATAATTACAATTGCTCATTTGTATGACCGTACTGCTATTATTTTATTTCATTCTTAACGCTTACTTCTTCTACCACTGATTATCTTCATTTCAATGAAATGTTCCTAGTGTAATGAATCAACAAGTTTCGAGAGAATTAAAAACTTGAAGAGACATTAATGCAAATCTTTAATATGAAAATTGGAAATAATATACAAGACTTAGTTACCCATGATGGAACAACTAAAAAGGAAAGCAATCAGACTTCATTTTAAACATATTTATATTTAAAAAAAGTAAATAAATTTTAAATCCTATATAGTTCATGCTTTTTTAAATTTCCATTTTTCTAAACACATATACTAGAAGTGACAGTTAACATAAAACTGGTTATCAATGAAAATACAAGTTAGTGAAAAAACTGAATGGCAAGCACATGATAATTGTAATTCTTACATGAAATAATACATTTACTATACATATGTAATACATTTACATCATTGAAAATGAACGTATATTATATGTTCAAAGCAAACAAAGCAGAGCATGAATAATTCAGATCCAGTGTTTCTTCTCACCTTTTTGGGAATGGGGCCAATTCAACTTAAAGATCTTGATGGGAAATGAACCAAATGTTGAGATTTATTTAAACATTTTTTTATTGTTTTGGAAACTTTCAATACGGAATTATAAGGTCCAATTTGGGAAAGAATATAAACTTTTTCCATGGAAATGGGTCCCTCTACCGGCCCTGAACGAAAAGGAACTGCACCAGGACATGTGGGCGTTATCTTTATGCCATGATGTGATTTATTTAGACTTTAAAATCAGTCATTTGAACAAAACACAAGAAAACATATGCCCACAATTTATTAGGCACATTATTCATAAAAATATTTTTTTCCGAAGCTTATTTATCACCATTGCTTACATATTGATTAAAACGCATCCAAAATTGAGCAATCAATAACTGTGCTAACGTAATAATACGTTTAACCCAGTTATGCCTAGTGGACTATCCCTCCCTTCTTAATTGGATTAATTTATTTCCAAAATTAGAGATGTCTGGTATATTTATTTCTATTTTTAGAATATTTCTCACAGAAATTCCTTTAAGCAAAAGTGCATAGACCCTGATGAGACACATCATTATGCGGCGTCTCATCTGGGTCTACGCTGTTTGCCAAGGCCTTTTTTCTAGACGCTAGGCATAAATGGGTTAAAGCTTTAGACTTCAGAAATGTATGATGTTTAATGAAGAAGGAAAATCATAATAGTACTTTTTCCTTGACTTTAAATCACCTCTTAAGTTTGGCTACAAGATAACGTCACATTCCTGTGAGTCCAAAAACATTTACAAACATTGTACAAAATGATTCTAGTTCAAAGAGGTCGTACAATGGTCCATATTAAGATAGAACAGCTCACATCTATTCCACCGAACAATTAAACAGTGTCCATATATTACATGAATTATTTATAAATTTAAGAAAATACCTTCAAACTAATTACGTATAATAGGTATCCAACAAATGCAAACATTTTAAACTATGACAATTGTTGAGCATGGAAAGAAGTCATACCCTAAACAGAAATTCCAACAAAACACTAACAAATCTTATTTTAATGGCCATGTTTGGTAAACTTGAAGCAACACTTGACAGCCATTTATTAAATGACATGCGTTTTTTGAACGCTTAGTTAGTCCTCTGCGTGTGAAGAAAGTAAGGTTGGGGTAAAATATTGTTATGTTGTTTCAATTAAAAAAGACACATATTTATCTTTTAAGGAATATGTTATTAAAACAGACTGACAAAGATAATTGGCGGGTATGCTCGAGGTTCAACAATATACCTTGTTGTTTATATGCTTCATATTCCGCTTCATATAATCAGAAAAATATTTGAACATTAAAAAAAAATCATAAAGAGATCAACTTAGAACTTGTTCCATGCATTTAACACAATGACATTATATTGCAAATTTTACACATTTTGCGATGATGGTTATTAAACTATTCACATGTCGATCATATGATACCTGTCAACGCTGGATAAAATGGCATTATACGTTATAGTCATTTATCATGTTACTGTCCTGGTAACAGATCATTATACTTTGCTTATAATAGATTATAAAGATCGCCTCATCTGGTCTTATTGCAACAATCCTCCAAACGCCTGCATCATGTCTCTGGCTTTTTCTTTTCCTGCTACTGCATTCACTATCTGTGAGAGCTGATCAGCATTTAAGTTTGTGACTAGTTGTCTGAGCTGAGCATCATCTAATGAAGCAATCATCATTTGTTTGAGATGTTGACCGTCAAATTTAGACACCATTTCTTTTAACTGGTCAGGTTCAAGAAATTCAAGAAATGGCATTCCGAACCCTTTAACCAGATTCTTCAGCTGATTACCATCTATTCCACTAATTAGTTGTTTGAGTTGAGTAGCATCTAATTCCATAAGCATTCCTTTGAGCTGTTTAGCAGGATCAGTTCCTTTTTCTCTTCCTAGACCTCCCAGACCACCGTTAACAATCAGCTCACTCAACTGATTCGCTTGATCACCATTTAGTTTTCCAAGTATTCGTTCTAGACGACATTCGATGACCCAACCTGAAATACAATTGTTAATTTGATTTTCATTATAGTAACAGTAATATACCATAAAGTGTTGTTTCCAAACAAAGAATGTTGCGGTACATCTTGTTTTCACGATTATATAAAATAAACGTCACAGTAAATTAATGTTGTTTTTTCCGGAGAGCAACTTATACAAATTATCAAACATTATAACTGAATTTGTATGATATCGTGTAACAATACTTACCCAATATTTCCATCATTGATCGCTGTTTGGCATATGTCTTCTGCTGCTCGTTTTCAATTTGGCCTGTAACAAAAACTAACATAGTACTTTGCAAACTTACAAATAAGCTTCAAATATTGTTTTACTTTGCAAGAGAGATTCACTTTACTTTTCTTAATGGTATTACATGTATATTCAGTTACGTATAATTTATTGAAAAAAAAAAGAACTACGTTTAATGTTTATGTAGTTTCCAGAAATAAGTTTATAATTGTGTTGTTATTATTTGAATAATATAATATATTTTTTTTTAAATAACAAATCTTACCAGCCATTAGCTGCTTCCTCAGTTCGTGCGTTTTTTCAAACAGAGCATAATCTGGCCGTGCTAAAATTCAACATCAAAACGGGTAATTGTGTATTTCGAGATTCAATTATGAACAAAAAATATGGTCTTATTTGTTTTGTGTAGATGTAGATGTAATGTATTTAGTTAAAAGAAAAATATGATTTGTTGCAAGTTAGCATATATTGGGAAGCCTTTGAAAGTACTCAAAACCTTATACAAGCACAAGAATCCATAAACATTCAAATGTAGTATTCATTCCTTTGCATTAGATCAAATTTAAATCAATACCGGGCAGTACATGCAATACAACACAAAACATTTAAAATGGTTATAAAAGGGTTCATACTCTTACAAAAGTAAATGTAAAGTATTGTGAATTTAAAGAAGTTTAATGGTTTATCAAACCTCACTAATACACCAAAATTAACCAATATACAATTGTAAACAGATGTAGCATTTCACAACGGACTTACTTTCCAAACGCATATAACTTAACAATAGACCAGCAATTTTTCGAAAGCAATTATATTGAGACATACATACCACTTGGTGGCACAACGGGATGTTCTGGGAAAAAAAGAAAAGGTCACAACGTACGGAATGTAAATAGTGTTACATAACATAATATAACATTTTCACACGTGAACAACTTTCTCTGACAGATGTTAACAGTTATGTTTGAATTTTATTCTTAGCTTCAAACAATATAGTTTATGCATAAATATTAAAATAACAAATTACGATGTTCTTGCAAAATTGTTTGGGATTGCCTAGTATATGAAACGACGTGTCCTATAGTAAGACTTGAATAACAACTCATTTTGTTAAAAAATCGAATCCATATTAACCCATTTATGCCTAGCGTCTAGAAAAAAGGCCTTGAAAAACAGCGTAGACCCAGATGAGACGACGCATGATGCGGCGTCTCATCAGGGTCTACGCTGTTTACTTAAAGGAATTTCTGTAAGAAATATTTTAAATATAGAAATAAATATACTAGACATCCCTAATTTGGAAATAAATTGATCCAATTTAGAAGGATGGGAGAGTCCACTAGACATAAATGGGTTAAGTCAATATGGCACAACAGATATTCTGAGAACAAGTAAAGATTAACAGAGTACGGAATGTAAATTGTGTTACAAAATATAAATATAACATTTTCACACGTGAACAAAGTCTGACAAATGTAGATAGTTCTATTTCAATGTTATCCTTAGCTCCAAAAAATACAGTTCTTGCATAAAAGTAAAATAAACAAATTATGATGGTCTTGCAAAACTTTATCGGATGGTCTATTATATGGTACGACTTGTGCTATAGTAAGACATGAATATCAACTCACCTTTCATTAAAGTTATGACTTTATCCATAAATTCATCTGCCTCTTGAACATCGCCTTTATCTGCGCTAGTGTTCTCCTTTCCTGTTGTTAAAAAACGAACCCCTATTAAGTCAATATGTGGCGCGTTCTGAGAAAACTGGGCATAATGCATGTGCGTAAATTGTCATCCCAGATTAGCCTGTTCAATGCGCACAGGCTAATCAGGGACGACAATTTCCGCTTTTATGGAATTTTTCATTTAAATGATGTCTCTTCTTAGCGAAAATCCAGTTAAGGCGTAAAGTGTCATCCCGGATTAGCCTGTGCGGACTGCACAGTCTAATCTGGGAGGACACTTTTCGCACATGCATTATGCCCAGTTTTCTCAGAACACGACACATATAAAGGAGTCAAAACAATAAGGTACAATAAGTATTACATCAGACTTTCTATATTGACTGTCTGTTTCTAAAAGGGTTTTGTGCTATATAACTTTTCTATTGCATTTGATATATTGCTTCCCTAAGCTTAAATAAACAGCGTCAATTAGCGTGAACAATGTTAACACTAAAAATAAACATTATCAAAACTTCGCCCTTTGTCGGGAATATGTACATTAAGAAAACATTACAGTTTACTATGAACGATTTATAGATAGTGCATAACGAGACATATTGGTGAACTGCGATTTAATTTTGTTTCGCATATGCAAACAATGAAAGGCATATTTCTTCAATAGAGGTAAAACAAGCATTGAAATATTGATATATAGTTAATAACATTATATACAATAAGAGCTTCGTTTGTGAAACACAATGCCCCCCTACTGCGCTTTGCGCTTTCACAGCAGCTATTTTAGAGAAAACAAGGCCCATAACTTAGCTAAAAATCAATGATCCCGAACAAATTTCACACTTCATCTGTAGGTCATGTAGGTAGATTCACGTACCATAAATCAGCTCAATATCTGAAAGCGTTGCGTTAAAAACCTCCGGAAAACGGAATGCCTGATGGGCAGACAGACAGACCGACAGTCCAACTGCTATATGCCACGCCTATTGTGGGGCATAGAAACCCACCTGGAACTGTACTATGGCCTCCAGCAGGCCCATCTTGAAAGGGTAGATGGGCAGGCAGCGCTGACACTCTTTGATAGAAAACTTCTTCTTCTCCGTCTCTGACAGCTTGACTTCCTCCTTGGCCTGAGAAACAAGCAGAAAAAATAAATAAAATGTATTTATTATATTTATTTTTTTAACAATCAAGATAAATAGAATTGTAGCGAAAAAGGCAGAAAACAAGACCTGTGTTTGTGAAACACAATTCCCTCCTACTGCGCGTTGAAGCTGCACAGTAGCTATTTAAGAGAAATTTGTTAAGTCAAAGGACCATGACTTCGCCAAGACTCAATGGACTGGAACAAAACTCACACTTCATCTGAAAATATTTGAAAGCCTTGCGTAAAAAAACGTCTGGAAAACGGTTATTATAGAGAAACATTCCCATGTCCAAAGCCCATAACTTTACCAAAAAAAAGGTTATCATGACCTTGACATTTGATATGATGACCTTTGCACTAAAAACTGATGTGGATTGTAGATCTTATTCAGATGCATGCCCATGTGAAGTCTGAGGAACGTAGTTTAAAGACTTTTTATTTTATAAGCAAGGTTATATTTTGAATGTAAAGGTCACAGTGACCTTGACCTTTGAACTAGTGACCTCAAACCATGTTTGATTGTAGATTTCAATGAGATGCATGCACATTTGAATTTAAAAGAACATAGACCCAAGAGTTTTCATTTTATGAGCAAGGTTAAAATTTTGGGACAGACACACACATACAATGATAGACAGACAGACATACAGACAGAGAGACAGGCCAAAAACAATATACCCCCTGATCATTCGATCTGGGGGCATAACATTTGATTAGTTCCCCCTGATCACCCCCTTATCTGCCCATTATTTGTTGCATTTGATAGGCCTGGTTGCCACCTACTCCTGTAGAGAGAACGGAGCTTTAATTACAGACCAACAGTTAAGAGTTGTTGTTTAACATTCTTTCACACGCTTTAAGGTAAGAATGTATTTTACATCTTCGCAACGACTTAAGCACGTTTAATTGTTATAACTATAAGCATAGTTCTTGTTTTTTTAATAACAACGTGTAAAATGTATTAATGTCAGTTGTTTGGGAAACAACCACTTACCATCCATTTCCTGCAATGACAGCTGTAGTGCATATGCCAGCTGTTGCTCAAAATCGCCTAGTCCTGTGAACATACGAACAGGTTTCTCAAAATAACGCAATCTTACATTCGGAGAGGCATCAGCATTTTGTTTATGCATAATAAAGGTATGTTGATTCATTTGAAAACGTCTTTATTTGACTTTTTTTTTTCCTATACATAGTTTGCTAAATGATGATACGGACGAACCTTCGACAGTAAATAATCTCTACTCGTACATGATAAAAGATTATAACGAAATAAATATAATTATATCGCAATTTAATCCGACGTTTGTCAATGGTATGATTCTTAACGTATAGACATATAATAAAAGACATAATAATTTATAGAAGAATCCTTTAATCCTAATATCTAGTCTACAACTAGTGTATTTCACCTTGCTCCTCGCCTTGTCCTAACCCTGCCATGAGATGCTCTCGAAAAAATCGGTCAGTTGTTTATCCTAACAGGGCTCTATCCGGCCTTTCTGAAGTTCAAGACCAAAGCACCCAATGAATAAATGAACTATGGTATGACAAATATTGATGGAAATTTACACACATATTGCGGTATATGTATAATTCTTTTTTTTAGCCAATAGACATATGAAAATAATGTGCTTTATCTTTAACAAAACAATGGTCTTAAAAAGTGCGTAAGCCCACTGACTTTGTAAGCATTTTGAAAAATGTAGTATTTGTGTTTATATAGTAGCAATTAAGTATTAAAAGTTTGTGTTGTATTGTCAAATGTAAACCATGTCCAGCTTCAAGACATTTATTCCCGTCTACCAGGATGTATTATTTCGATTACAAACAACAGAAATGTGCATACCGCTGGCTAGCACTGGTGGATGCTCTGTAAAAGAGAAATAAAAACACAAACAACTGTTGATTTACCTAAAACACAACCATGTGTAAACGTATAATTATTCTTACCTGGCATTTATGATTCATATTCATATGTTGAAAAATATTGCACGATGACCGCGTGCATTTGTTTAAGGTGCTATGGCATCTCTGGATTACAATGTTTTGTTACATTTAGTATAAGTTAAATACGTCGATCAACCCATCCTATGTTTAAAAAAGTGTATGGATAATTAATTAAGACATCCGCAAATTCGGCAGACACAATTCCACCAACCGTAATGAGCTGTCAATGTGGGGTAAAAATAGAAAGTAAAGACTAGGTTGAACAAATAAAAAAAGAAAGAAGAACTGAAAAGTCGCAAATGTGGTGTTTAAATAGATTATTAAACAAACAACAATATCATAACACAAACGTCTATAATATTTTAGATATTTTACGTGATAAATGTGTACACGGTTATATATAATACGTCAGCAAATCAATTGCGATCGAAAATGTAAAACGTCAAATCGAAAGTAGAGTAGTCAAATCGAAAGTAGAGTTCTGAATAAAGCCAAACTAATCAAATCCGCAATTACAGTTATTAACTATTTGTGATATCACAATAACACAATGATTCGATATCGCAAAAAACATTTTAAACCCGCAATTTTAAATGTAAACATACAAAAACATTGTAAAACAATGTATTACAAACCGTGATTAACACTTAACGCCTATGGTTAACTTAAGGACGTACGAGGCAGTTTAGTCCCACGCAAATTTGTTTTAACCGTAACACCGGTGGGTTTCAGGTCGTTTCGCCCTAAAACCTGTTCGCCCTAGGTCACCCTGAGTCGTTTTGCCCTAGGTCGTTTCGCCCTAACAAGTGGGTTGTTTCGCCATTATATAATTCTTATGTAATATTATGGTTGTGTAAATGATTCTTTCGATCCGAATAGTATTTGTTTAATATATATGGTAAATAAAGATTTTTATTACAAATTTGATTATTAATTGCAATTTTTATTTAGTATTTGTTTATCATATATGGGAAATTAAGATTATTTAAAAATTACACAGGGGCGTAGGTAATGAGGGGGGCAGTGGTCCGGCCGCCCCCCCCCCATATCTCGGCTAGTCATCGTTATATAAATAAAACGTAAAATCCCCAAAAAATCGCCGCCCCAAAACCAGTATTTTTGTAATCACGCGCCGTCAGTGCAGAAGCGATGTGTCCCCTCTCCGTCTGCTCTGAGGTTGCCAATAGTGATGTGTCAATATACCTTGTTAGGTGTCATAAACTAGGGGCCGGGGTAAATGTCATAGTGTTAATTGTTTTATTGTTCTTTTCCGTGATTGCACTGTCGGTGTATTGATTAAGAACAAGAACAGAACAGAACAACTCTTTATTTACACTGTTCTGTTCTGTTCTGTTCTGTAATTCTGTAATTGATCGCTTTAATTCAAAGGTAACTGCCACTTTAAACAATTTTGAGTAAATATACGCGTGAAAAACATTAATAAGTTTGAAAATATTTTTGTTCTCTAAGTATAACAGTTATTATTTGATTAGAAATCATTGAAACAATATCATATATGTTATTGTTTAATGTTCAAAATGAGTATTCCTATAATCAGCCTCGAAATTTAACTATCTTCGGGAAGTTTGCATAGAATGTGACAATACTACACTTGGCATTAACATTACGCGAACACTGTGCACGATAAATTGTGTCTTAAAAATAAATTAATTTTATTTAACTTAATTTAATAATATTTATTCATCCTGGTTCAGTATTTTTATAGTTCTCGAAATGTGGATATATTCTTTACTAATCATGTCATATTGTAATGGTTGTTGTGTATTTTCATGTGGTTATTTATAACAGTCTTCCCATTTCAGGTGTTAACTATGTCTATCAGAAATAACATATATGTGTTGTGAATGTAATGTTAATGTTATTATTTCTCATAGCACTTGTTAAACTCCATTATTAAAATACATAAACATTTTCTTAATTTTATGTTTTAATAAGCACGAGTTTTTGGAAAGAAAATAATAACTGTTGAGATTTCTGGGTCGTGGGCATGAGACATTGGACAAACTGATTTCACGACAAACTGAGAATGAGACAAAAATCGAGCATGTATATCAACATGAAGGTTTCCCCAAAGCGCACCATATTAATTGTAATTGTACAAAATTCGGAACCACGTGAGAGGACAACCCTCTCAAGCGAACCCCTTTATGTTCCCAGTACAGCAACTGGACCGCCCCCGATGTTTGGAGGTTATCTACGCCCCTGTTACAAATTTGATGATTGCGCAATTATCCGTTTGATTTGAATTAACGGAAACATTATGATACATTGTGTTACAAACTAAGTATTACGATTTATTAGTTTGGCAGAGGTACGATGCGTTGATTTGCCAATTAAAATAATTACGGGAACAATTACAATTATCAAACAAACTTAGATCGGAAGACGTGTGATCAGATGATTGGCTAATTTATTACTAGCACAGAAATATTAAAAGAAGATATTATAAAGGCGTTATATTGTTAACACCTCATTTCGACGATATACCTGAAGCAAATGACAAAAGAAAAAGTAATAAAGATAATATAATACTGTATTTAAAATATCTCATTCAGCTTGTGACAAGCTAAAGATAAATCCCTTTAAATCGCTGTATGTATATAAACTAGGGCGAAACGACCCAGGAATTAGGGCGAAACGACCCAGGGCGAACAGAAATTAGGGCGAAACAACTCAGGGGCGAACGGGAATTAGTGCGAAACGACCCGGATTCACACCGGTGGCGCAACAAGTGTATGCTTTGTCGGTAATTCGAATAAAAACAGGACGGAAATTAAATATGAGAAAACCATCAAGAAATCAAGTAGTATGAAGCAATTGAAAATGATTATCAAATATGTGTCCTCTGCAGAATAAGAAACAAACGTGGTCCCTATGACCACATAAACATATTTTATAGCGTTATTGTTACGTCAATCATGAGTCTTAAAACGGGAAAACGGTCGATAAATCCTTATAATTAAGGAACGTTTGTGTCGCAACTTAGAATAATTAAAAAAAAAGAAAGCTTTTATGACCAGTAAGCAAATTGTTATTAAATCATTTTATGTTTAAAGCATGGCACCCAAATATACTTTATTATGTATAGACTAGTTAATATAATTAGAATGGTAAGGTACATTTGATGTTATGCTTAACAGTAAATCGCAACAAGTTTATAATTCTAATTTCTCACACAACGACTAAAGATATCAACTTTCACGTGGTGTTGTTTGAGCTAATTTATTACATAGAATCAATGATGAATACATATCATGTATTCACGACGCTCTGATACTTCTTGATCAAGTGCGGGTTGGGTTGAATCTTGCTCCTCGGGCAGATATATATACGCGAATATTTAATTTTTGTTCGCATATTTTATTTCTCTTTGACCAATTTGATTAGAATTTCATTTTTGTGTATTGTTTGTTAGCAACTGAATTAAAAAATAGATGTACAGCAAGACATGTTCAGGATGCCCGATCGTTAGGCAATGTATTTAAAACATGCTGGTACCGCTAGTGCAACACATTTACAAAACACACGTCACATCAGAAAAAAGCGAACGTTTGCCATGCATCTAAAACATTCCACCTAAATATTGTTAAAAATGTCTTTATTTGGCAAGTTGAACTACAGTAGTGCAAACACGCCATGCAACCACATGTAGAATACGGGAACTTGATCAGACCCGTTTTCGTGAATGGGGAAATATGCAATTTGATAAGGTTTAGCGCGAAGGTAGCTAATAAGAAATTAAAATTTTACATGGATTTAAGGACTTTTTATGTTTAAAATCAGAAATTATATATTTATTAATTTGTCCAAAAACGTATCACTTGTAGATATCTATAAATGTTTTATGATGTAAAATCAAATGTAAATCATATTTATGAATGTTTATTGAATTTATTTTTAAAAGTTGTCTCACTTTTGTGCTCAGTGTTGTCCTGTGTGGCATATTTGTGAGGTAAACCCACACATTAATTTGTCGTATTATTTTAAGCCCAATAAAAAACAAGCCAATTCATTTAATTGATATCCCCCGCCAAATAAATGTTGTTTATGGATGGATGCAGAACTAAAAGAAACAAAGGGCAATAACTGTTACTTCAAATAGTGCAGGGTTATGGTTCTTGTGCATGGCACTCCTCCTCATTGATTATATATAAGTTTCATATTGAAATATTGTTTATGATGTGAGATATAGCCCTGAAAGGTTACATAATACACAAACAATTAAAGGGCAATAACTCTTATTTAAGAAAGTGTAGGGTTATGGATTTTCCTCATTGATATCTGTACACCTTGAAGTTTCATGTTGAAATTATTTAAAAAATAGATATAACCCTGACAAGTGTGTGACGGATGGACGGAAGACAGATGGACGGACGGACTGACGGACGTAGTGACAGAATGACAACGCCAAAACTATATCCCTCCGCCTTTGGCGGGGGATACTACTAGTACACAACACTGACGATCCTCTATTTTTGTTTCATTTTAATACCGTTAAAAGATAGCTCTAAAAAACTACTAAAAATATAAAGTTCTATGAATAACAAAAATGATTAAAACTTAAAATGTATTATTCAAAAACTGTGTGTTAATGTAGACTTAAAAAAAATCAAAATTGCTTTTATTATTATTAAATTACAGTGACGTATCACAAACGTATAGGTTATTATAATGTCAAAAAGGCATTATAGATAACGACGTTCATGTTATTAGTGAATGATTGTTCAACATATACGTCTCGATCGTCTTCAGAGATGATCATGTATCAACTATTAGTTATAGAAACATTATACCCAAGTTAAACACATTTAACAATGGTTAATACATGATCATCTCTGAGTGTTATTATAAAACGGTCATCCACAGGCATTTGTGTTTCCAATGAATTTGAAATGTCATGGCAGACGAAAGTCGCTCTTTTACAAATTCAAGTTATCAAATAATATAGGCTAGAGAAGATAATGATGACGAACGGCTCATTTTACCGAATTTTTGATACATAACTTTGTACTAGTCATGCGCAATAGAAAAAACTTCAAGGTATGAAAGCTTCATGTAAGACTGTACAACTAAAACATCAATTTTTCAAAAACATTTAATTAAAATCTCCACTAAAACATCAAAGGAACATGCTTATATTACTACATGTACACATATTATATAAAAGTATCAACATGAATTGTAAGCCCTACTCCAATCTTAAAACATTTGCACATTTTCGAAATACAGCTACACATCAATCAAATGGTAATTTTTTCGTGAAAAATAAGATAAGATAAGAAAATCTTTTATTATAGTGACATGTGATTACGTACAGGAAATTAACAGACATATATACAATGCATAAAAGAACACCCGGCCTAATAGGCCTATAAGTCACCTTAACAACAGTGTAAAATATAACGTGATCATTATTATACAAATAGACAATACAATATTTGAGCAACATACTTAGTTCAATGAATAAGATAGCATCTTCTATATAATATATGTATAAGAACATACCTGTCAATGGCTTTCTCTAAAGTCAAACGACGTTCCCAAAGGAACGGAATGTGATACAACCGCTCAAAACCTATATGCTCAAAACCTATTTATCCATTCATAAATAAAACTTACCAACACGTTTATAACATCAAGATAAGACTCATAGTTAAACAGCTAATATTCAACACCCATTAACAATTCAGATCTAAAGTATTTTAAGTGCCGCAACACTCACATCCGGACTAACTCAAGTATAATAATTGCTTTTGATGACTAACATAAGTCCATATATGAATAGCTTTTGATAAGTTTCATCACGACCGAATCAATTAATGCAACGTGTATAAAACGTTAATTTGGGCGATGAATCTTCACATAAATACTAACATAGGATACACATACGCATATTATTAAATTCAATTAAACCTTATGTCTCGAATATAGCGTTTGTTCTTGTGGCTTCAGCTTCGAAGGCCAACTAACATCGAAAGTTTCTGGCAGTGGTTCTAGTCTTAACTGTGCCAGTGGATGTTTCTCCAGTTCATCCTTGCCTTCTCGTTGCTTTTTAAGTTCTTGTCTACGTTTAGCGATCGCCTGATCGTCTAAATGGAACATTTCGCTCATACCTTTAACGAATTTATCATCTTCTTGACTCTGGAGGTCTTGACTTTGGATTTTGTGACTAGCCTCGGAAAGTGGACTATATGATTCGCGGGTAGTCGGCGAAACCATGTGTGATTCTGCACCTAAATGTTAATATTAATAGGCTCCCGTTTACCTCTAAGAATGCACACATGCAATAAATAATCTTGAATAACTGAACGGGTTAATGCAAACAAAACACAGCTCTTTCCATTATTGTATATTCATAGACAATTGTGTATATTATTCATCTATTCTTAAAACGAAAGTCACCAAAACTACTAGAGATGACAAATAGCAGAACACGCTTTTTTATCATTTACACTTAAGGTACTTTTATGCAAACGTGTTTTGAAACCAATGAATGCATTTGTAAATTTAAGTTTGCCAAACCATTAATTCAAAACTTGTATAGTTTGAAATCTAAACCACGAAAATTAAGCCTGCAGAATACCATGATCACTTCCTTGTGTACACGTGTCTCCTCCTTGCAAAAGTTGCATCATCTGGCTAATCTGGTCCGCACCTAATCCTTCCAAAAGTTGGTTTAGCTGATCAGCGTTAACTTCTTTTAGGCTTGCCATCATTATTCTGAACTGCTGATCATGATAACCATCTGGGCTTCCCGTCATTTGGTTTAGCAGAGCGGATAATTCTCCTTGTCCCTCCTGACCTCCAGCTGTCAGAAGTTGCATCGTCTGCATCAGTTGAGTCGCTTGATCACCTGAAAAAAAATGTGCATGCGATATTTCAGACTTATTATACGCTTGCNTTTTTATGGATAATCATCAATCGCAATCGGTAAAATTCGTCAATAATTTAAACAGTTCGCCTCTGTTCAATATTCAATATCACATTAATAAACCTTTCTTCTACAAACAGTTTCTTCATTAAAGCCACACAAGGACAATGAATACATTATAGTAGGATAATAGCGTTAAGTGTTTGCGTGGGAAAAAAAGTGGAAGACAAATTAGAGAAAGAACGGAATAAAAAAACTCGTATCTGGATATCGGCATCTCGGTAGTGGACACTCAAGACGAAACAGATTAAACCCATAGAGGTCGTTTATGCCTTTCATTTTCCCCTTTAACTTTGCATATAGATTAAGTTTTTATACTAAAAAAAGGAGATACTGTGGTCATATTCTTTAACATAGAAAGAAGTCCATACCTGTCAGTGGTTTTCTCTCAAGTCAAACGACGTTCCCAAAGGAACGAAATGTGATACAACCGCTCAAAACCTATATGCTCAAAACCTATTTATCCATTCATAAATAAAACTTACCAGCACGTTTATAACATCAAGATAAGACTCATAGTTAAACAGCTAATATTCAACACCCATTAACAATTCAGATCTGAAGTATTTTAAGTGCCGCAACACTCACATCCGGACTAACTCAAGTATAATAATTGCTTTTGATGACTAACATAAGTCCATATATGAATAGCTTTTGATAAGTTTCATCACGACCGAATCAATTAATGCAACGTGTACAATAAGTTTATTTGGGCGATGAATCTTCACATAAATACTAACATGGGATACATATACGCATATTATCAAATTCAATTAAACCTTATGTCTCGAATATAGCGTTTGTTCTTGTGGCTTCAGCTTCGAAGGCCAACTAACATCGAAAGTTTCTGGCAGTGGTTCTAGTCTTAACTGTGCCAGTGGATGTTTCTCCAGTTCATCCTTGCCTTCTCGTTGCTTTTTAAGTTCTTGTCTACGTTTAGCGATCGCCTGATCGTCTAAATGGAACATTTCGCTCATACCTTTAACGAATTTATCGTCTTCTTGACTCTGGAGGTCTTGACTTTGGATTTTGTGACTAGCCTCGGAAAGTGGACTATATGATTCGCGGGTAGTCGGCGAAACCATGTGTGATTATGCACCTAAATGTTAATATTAATAGGCTCCCGTTTACCTCTAAGAATGCACACATGCAATAAATAATCTTGAATAATTGAACGGGTTAATGCAAACAAAACACAGCTCTTTCCATTATTGTATATTCATAGACAATTGTGTATATAATTCATCTATTCTTAAAACGAAAGTCACCAAAACTACTAGAGATGACAAATAGCAGAACACGCTTTTTTATCATTTACACTTAAGGTACTTTTATGCAAACGTGTTTTGAAACCAATGAATGCATTTGTAAATTTAAGTTTGCCAAACCATTAATTCAAAACTTGTATAGTTTGAAATCTAAACCACGAAAATTAAGCCTGCAGAATACCATGATCACTTCCTTGTGTACACGTGTCTCCTCCTTGCAAAAGTTGCATCATCTGGCTAATCTGGTCCGCACCTAATCCTTCCAAAAGTTGGTTTAGCTGATCAGCGTTAACTTCTTTTAGGCTTGCCATCATTATTCTGAACTGCTGATCATGATAACCATCTGGGCTTCCCGTCATTTGGTTTAGCAGAGCGGATAATTCTCCTTGTCCCTCCTGACCTCCAGCTGTCAGAAGTTGCATCGTCTGCATCAGTTGATTCGCTTGATCACCTGAAAAAAAAATGTGCATGCGATATTTCAGACTTATTATACGCTTGCATATAAATGATAATTGAATGCACAAAGCTTATCGATATCCCTCACTTTCAAGTCCTTTTTGACCATTTCTCAAGCTGTTCTTTGTTTACAAATGCTCCATGTTTTATTACATACTTTAGTATTATAGATGTTATGGTGTATACTGAATTACCTTGTTCGTTATTATCCGACGTGGCCATTAGCTTTTTTCTCAGTTCGTTAGTTGATTCCAAAAGTTCCCTATCCGGTCGGGCTAAAACAAGAGAGATGATATTGATGTAACTAGCGTACATATATTTATGAGAATTAAAATGGTATGAATTAGTATTTGCTTGTTAACTTTTAATGTGTTGTTCGATTTTTAAAGATTAAGAAGGATTGTTTGGAAATTCGTTATTCTCGCGATCGCGAAACCTCCGCTAAGCGCGGCGGTTTGCACGTATCGTCGTGTCAGGCCACCGCGGCAAACACTTATACCAGGAAACTTCACATGCGGTCGACTACCTGAATACGCGGCGAGTGTCGCAGCGAAACACTTCGATTTTATCTTGATTACTTAATATAAAAACTTCAATTTCCATTTACCTATACAATGGACATGTTTATTTTAAAAAACAAATCGCTTGCATGTATGACATAGAAAACGTTACTAACAAGCTTTGTCTGTTTCAAACATGAACTTAAAGAGCAATCATAAGTAAAGATTCGCCACATAACGATGCACTCTATTTTTATGAACATGTAAAACAAAACATTGCAATATTTTTAAAAACGAATACGATCTATATGCACAATAACACATTGTAATCTGAAATTATAACACTGATATTCGCCAACTTATAGTTGTTGCTTTAGAATGTTTATTTGTCGTTTTGGAAACCATAATCAGATAGACTAGTTTAGACCTGTTTTATTATACACATGTAAATTTTGCTTTGAGTACACCATTTGACACGTTAGTAGACCCTTTTATTAATATTTAAGAGATAACAAACAGGAATAAGGCCACGGATGATTGCGCCCGTACCTAATATCAGACGTTACAATTCACAATGTATTCCAGTTAACACTGTTGTCTTTAAGTGTAGTCCTCCTTTTTACATGGTAGTACATGGACACGTTAAAACGATCCTACATATGATTATGTATACTATTACATCAAACGTCAATCACAATGCACGAAATGTTAAAGGGTGTCTACAAAGTTTCCCTTTGTTTTTTTTTTCATATATTTTTTTTTATGAACGGTAAGCTGTGTACATCAGATGTAAAGAAAATAAATCGCCTCGGACCACCTCGATTCCAAATTAGACGAGATCCCACAACGGCCCGCCGCGATGTCCACCGCAAGCTTTCTACTGTCTCTCCACAAAAAACAAGGCCAAAAGTAGGGCAAAATTGTAGCAAAAAGGAGGGCAAAGTAGGGATTTTTACTGTTAAAAAGTAGGGCTAAATAAGAAAATTATTACCATTTTTCAGCTGGAATTACCGTTAAATTGATACGTATCCTAGTCCATCTGATGCTGTGAGAATGCCTTGTTCTGTCCATCCTTGAAATACTGGAACCTGCAATTTTTATTTCTCATTTAACATCAATTTACACAATGGAATACAATAGTGAGCATGACATTCAAAACATACACTGTTAATCTTATAAAGAAAAGTACAAACGCCCTCAGTATTAACCCTTTCCGCCATGAATATGTACAAAACTTCACCCACTTTGAATATATAAGTATTCTTGCGCTAGTACTAAAACAAAGAATTTTATCACCACAGGCAATAGTGAAGAATTATATTTTTATTATAATTGTATAAGCAAACAGAGACTAAGGTCTATTCCGTTTGCAAAGGTGTTAAAATGAGTATATATGGAGTAAAGGGTTAAGCAAAATTAGTTTCAAAGCATATATGTTAGTAAGTGTTAGAGCTCAACAGCTGCTACATAAGCATGAGTATTGGCATGCACCATTGTGTGTTGTATCCATGATCATAAGCAGTTAGAAAACATAATTGATTGCAAGGTTACATTTATGCAAAAAGTATGCAAAAAAAAACACAAGCTCAACATTTAATATACATTAAAAGCAATCTTCAACACAATGAGGTGGAATAGGATATGCACGCTTCAATACACTGGCCAAACATTTAAGTAATATACTCAGTTAGTTATATGCTTACAATATCTACATGAACCATATTATTTGCCTGAGATATTGCTTTTCTTTTTTTGAGAATAATTGGCATTTAATTTGATCTTTTTGCTTTCAATCTCATTTCTCTGGCTTCATCATGTCTTCAAGGCATTTGTGGCTTTATCTATTTTGGTCCTGGCAACATCAAGTAATGCATAGGCAATATCTATCTCCTTGAAGTCTTTCTTTTTGATTGCAGATGCTAGCCTGTCATTATCCTCCTTGAACAGGTTGTTTGCTACATGAATATCTTCCTGTAGGCCTGCCTAATTCTTCTTAACTTCCTTATACTTTTCAGATATTTTTTCTTTTCTTGTCTTCGTTTTTCTTGATAGCCTCTGATTCCGTTTCTCGTTGCACCTTTTTAAGCAGATTGGACTCCTGCTTCTCATCTTCAAGTTTTTTCAAGTATTTCTGATGTGAGTCAGTCACCTACTTCATCATTGTTTTGGTTATTGGAACAGCAGTTACATTTCCATCATATTGTTCCGATGCATATCTTGTAAGTTTCAATGCATTCAATGACTGCTCAGAAAGAATGGTGCGTTCTGAAGTCAGGACCTTCTTATTGATGGACAGGCTACGTTCCACATAAGCTAGTAGCATCATTGGGAAAAACAGAAACTAGGCAGTGTAAAGTCTAGATGAAGCGTGCATATCTGTCACCTATATTTCAAGAAGCACATATGTTATGATTAAATAGAACATACATGTATTTTCACAGTGTAAAAAGATATTATCTTACCTAAAGACCAGTGTGTCTGTACTGACTAGCCAAGGAACCATGGTGCTTTCAAGGATGGCAATCACAAGCTGATCCCCCAAACACATCTGAACTTTACTCATTACACAAGATTCATAATGAGTGGAAATTCTGCAAAATATCTAAAGAAGAATCATGTCAGCCTTCATTTTACATTTTATTTATTTTACTTGCAAAATGAAAAAGTAGGGATAATGGGGCTATTTTCGAAAAATGTAGGGAAAAGAAGGGTTAAGAACAAAAGTAGGGAAAAGTAGGAAAAGTAGGGACCAGTAGAAAGTCTGCCACCGCTACCCGCGTCGGTGCCTTACCGCGGCGAGTTTTAACCTTCGGGATCAATCCCCGCGATTACATGCGCTCTTGAGGCTCACCACCGCGATACTGCGCGAAACCCCGCGGCGTCAACGCGGTATTTCACAAATGGAGACGAAAAACACTGTAAGTGACTTTCTCTTTAAAGATATCCTACCGTGTGCTGGAACTTTTGCGCCTTCACCTGTAATAGATTGAAAACAGAGAAAGGGGAAATTGCACTTAAAAACTACATTCGCCTAACGTGAATACTATTCAGGCTCAAGTGACATGTTATTCAGTTAAATCGTCTAGAAGAGCCGCTATTTTTAACACTAAAACTTATCATTATTATGTGACTACACACCTTATATATTACAATCCCAACTGATGCTATGTTGTTATTTTTTTGTTATAAAACATTATCAAGACTACAACTATAATTGGAATGATATTACAATTAATTTGATGTATTTGGGATTGTTGAATGTTTTTCGTCTGTTGTATTGTGTACTTGATGTAATATAGGTTTCTGTGAATATTACAACAGCTTTATTATCACAGTTATTGTTTTATTTCTATGCCTATACCATTTGAGATAAAGATGCTGTTACGTCTGCCAAGATCGAAATTGAGAATGACGTCACATATAAAGCCTTTAGAAATATCCATAGGATATAAAGTATTCAAAATCAGAGATAGAATAATTACATAATGAGTTTTATAAGAAAAATGTACACATATGAAATATGTCACAATTTAAAGTAAATCCTGCATACCCTTAGGCATAAGGCATAACATATTAGACTTACCATTCATCAGTTCTTTGACCCTATCCATGAATTTTTCGTCTTCTTCATCCCGTTTAGATCTTTTCTTTCCTGAAAATGAATAAACACGACCTTCAAACAGTTAAACAATGTAATCTCCCATAAACTTATAGTGCTAAAACTTGTATACCGCGTGCTTGTTTCATGTTTGCATGACACCGGCTGCATGCCTTTCCGGAGAAAATAAAATAAAATAACTTATTAAATTGTGCAATCTGAAGCATATTAGGACACTTTTCTGATGTTAAAATATGTTTTTAAAGTAGATCTATACACATTTTATCTTCATTTCGTTAGCTACTTGAAAGTCAATTAATGGGATTCATGTGGGTACTCTGAATTCAGCATATAAACAGTAAGTACTTGTCGGCAATGGACGATTGGGTTCAATTGAAATGATTTCGTTTTGATACAAGTACCATCACCCAATGTATATACATTTTGGGTATACTTGAATTATTAATGTTAATGTAAACATAATGTTAATCACCGTTTGTAAGACAATGTTCATATAAAGCTCATGACTAACTAGCACAAGTTCCAGATATGAATGTTCTATACTAAATATCCTTGTTGTCGACATATAAGAGTAATTGAATTTATAAATCTTTATAGATTATTCGGTCAGACATGTAAAAATTTGTTTTTATTATATGCAATGAACGTTTATACAATTTAGTTTATTGCGTTTATGAACATAACAATAATTTGACTTTAAACTTATTTTGTAAATGTCCTGTTTGTGTTTGGGTATGTAGGCGCAAGCACGAAACTACTGAAATAATAGTTTTGGCCTAGTTATGACACTGCTTTATATTTACGGATTCAAATGCCTTATTGCGTTTCTAAAGTTAATTATGCATGGTGCAAAAGGTCGGAGAACGTTTCAAGCATCCAGAGTCAACACGTCTTATGCATAAGAACCCATGGGCCCGAGGTGATGTTAAAACGTTTGTATGTTATAAACATATCCACATTTGCAATAACGTCTGCAGAATTTCGTATAAAGTAAAATGGTTTACAAATTAAGGCCAACAACTTATATCGCGCTAAGAAATTGGGTAGCTTAATTGTGTAGCCAACTTATTGGAAAATATTGTGCCTTGTTCGTTTCCGCGTAATTATACAAGTTTATGCTTTCTAAAACGATCCAACGGCAGTTGTTTCGCGAGCGAAGAACATGACATTGACTCCCGAATATTATTGTCTTAAGTTGCAGCCAAACTCAAAGCTCTATGCTCCATTTACTAATAATTCATTACTTCAAACACATCGAGATGATATGATTGCGTATGGCCAAAACATGTATTAAAAACGCAGAGCATGCGATCTGGAAACTGACATTGTACTTTACCATAGGGATTGGTTTCAAGTAATATATGAAAACAACATACATTGTATATGAATACCTTTTCTATATACTTCCAGGAGTTTCGCTATTTCTTCCAGTGTTCCATCCAACTCTGTAACACGTGACTTAGTATAAGTGCTAGTAGATGTCATATTTCGAATACATATATACTATTGTGTAATCTATTTATTTAGAAATCAGGTAATTTTGATTAATGTCTTTGTATAAAGTAATTAATTAGTTGTTTTTTTCTTCAGTGTAAGCAAGTACATATTAATATGTCGATTATGAATATCGACATGGAATATCGCCCGTACATGTTCGTGTTGGATCTCCAATGCTGAGTTACTTCAAATATACATTTTAACGTATTAGAAATATTGGGAACAGTATAAAACAAAACAGAAAACCATATAAATATCAGTAAAGCAGCAACATACACATCGGCATTGACGTTACCTGGAGTGTGCTCAGAGTTGCCTGGCTGAGGAGCCGCAACATTGCCTTTGTCCATTTCCGGAGTTTTGGTTGAAACCGGAGCCCCCGCTGCAACAGTTACAGCGGATGAACCGCTCGGCCCAGGCTTAGTTTGAAGATCATTGCGAAGCGACCGGGGAATAAGTTGTAAATAGGGATTCCCATTATCCGAATCATCATCGTCGTCATCGCTGTTCAATTTGTGTGCAAACAGCTCCCGGATGGGCATGTCTTCTAGACGTACGTTACGTTCTCGTGTAGGCTTTACTTCTCTCTCTATGTTTTGTAAAGGTGCATTTGCGGATTCACAGGTAGTTGCAGGACGGTCTGTATTTGATAAAGCAACACACCAGAATAAAAGTATACAGTAATTTCATGCTCCGATTATCGCAGATGAAATTGTGTGCTTGTGTACGTTTACAATTTTGGCACCGAAAGTGTGTGTACTCAACTCCTCTTTGGCTGATTTGATAGACCACGCTCAAATATTTAAAAATAAAATCCTTAGTATGTAGATGATGGTAAATGATGGCATTATGGCTGCGACGAGCTTTGGCGCTACGATGGTTCTTTGTGACTACTACTATTTCTACTACTACTGCTGTGGCTGCTGTTTTTGCTGCTGCTGATGCTGCTGCTACTACTACATCTACTACTACTACTGTCAAAACTACTAATGCTGCTGATTTAGCTGCAATTTAACGCAAATAATCGAAATTTGCTGTTGACCTTATCAAGTAAGGCTGATAGACATACCTGTGTGCGTGTCATGAGGCGCGTTTCCCTCCAGTGAGGTCGTAGTTTTGTGTTCATTTCTAGTGCATACATGATTTTGCTCAGAAGCAGAACTACCAGGCGAAAAAGTGAAATACTGCCGCATTAAGTTGCGAAGTTCCTCTAATTTTGGATCTGGAATCAATCGAAATAGGTTTGTTATATGTATTAAACTATAAAAGACTGGGTTAATTCAAACGGTCTTACTTTTACCATATCAGTTTTAAGATGGCTTATTTTTTTTATTAATTTTTCAAAGTTTAAGTTTTTGGAAAAATATGCTTAAGCCTAGAGAAGATCTCAACGATGCAATGTTGGGTGGTCATCAATATGCTGTCTTAAAAACGGCCTGGCGTTTATTCCTGAAATAATTTGACAATACTTGCCACGTATATATTTTATTCAGCTTAGAGAAAAGTTAAGGATAAATATATATTTAAAAAAAAACAAAAAAAACAAAACGTTAGTAGATATCACACAAACATATTTCATACCATTGGGTTCAATGTTCAAATTATTAGTACCAATATGATAATTAAATACACAAATGATGAAAACAAAACCCACGAAATAAAATCTTGAGTACACCATGTTACACAAGGGCTCTACGACTTGACGAGAAATAATTAAAACAATTAACAATATCGAATCTACTGCGTTTTATGTTATCATTAACCATGAAGAATGCAATTCGGTGTATTGTTCAACATGTTTTAACTTGTAAAAGCACTTTACATGTTAAAGTTATAGAAAACGAAAGTAATGCTGTATTTCGACAATCGTTGTGTAAAGAAGCACATTTGTGCATAAACAATCGGCAGTAACATGTTGCTATTGTCCTATTATTACACGTTTTCTTTTTCATAAAAAGGAAACATTTATTAAATCGAAAGTTCATATTAAGCATTTTACAACGATGTTGTCATACACTAAACAAAAACACACAGTNGTTATTACGGCGCATTAAACGCACACAAAGTAACTTGAAGTACTTTTGCCGATTCTAAACATGACAATGATAAATGATTATTGCAATTTAATTAATACATGCCCTTGATACTCGTGTTGTGTCTTTATAAATTCGATTTTATTTAAATTTGCATTCTTTTAAAATAATAACTATTTCTATCAGGATTACAGCAGTTTCTTTAGAAACGGGAATGAAATCACTTAAAGCAAAACAAACAACATGCTTTTTTATTAACTGTTTTATCTATTTTGAATCTGCGCACATTAAATTAATTATGATTTTAAATATAATTATAATTGTTCTTTTAAAATGTATTGACTAACTAATCATTTTTCAAAGATTTTTATTTTATGATGCGCATCGACTCGGCGTCATATCGCGGACCGCGGCTTGCCTCGGCATGTCGCGGCGGACAGATGCGAAGTACGCGGCGAAATGCCGCGCGCCGCCGCGAACTGACGCGGCTTTGACGGCCGACTCGGCATCGACTCGATGCTCCATTCCGCCGCGGAACGCGAAATATGCTTGTTCCGCGTGGGCTGTACTGTATGGCTGTATTAGAGTTGATAACTTGGTATTTGTCTCAAGCAAAAAAGAGTAACATTTTAGTTCAAAAACAAAGCCTGTACTTGTCTGTGTCTCAAAAATTTCAGAAAATGTCCATCAAGTGTTCATGAGCTGTGAGACAGTTGTCCCTCGTTTTCTGATACCTGGCCAGAATATTGAATTCAATATTTTACCTGTTCAAGATTGCGATGCACATTTATGGGCAAACTGGTGTGCATGATTTTAGTGTGTGTTAACAAGAATTAACTAAATAATATTCCCCCCCCAGGGCCCTCAATCCATTTTAGGGGAAGCGGGTCACTACCCTCATTAGGGGGATTTTCCCCATTTTTCGCGGTGTTTCCCTTTTNTGGTCCGGATAATCCTGACAATTCCCCATTGGCATCCATTATACCATGCTGGAAGAAAATGTGAAGTATTTGTAAGCAATTTGATGTAGTTTTCTTGTCTTAAAAATATTCAAACAGCCCTGTACCCTGCATGGTCAAAATGACACTGACATTGTTTGAATGAATTAACCACTGAAATCACAGACATCAACTTGGCTTGAGTTCGTCTCCATTTGAAACACAGTATAAATACTGTAATTTCAAGCGCTGAATAACCATGATCTGAAAAGTGTTCTTGCCACATTGTTTTGGAAGTAAAGGCAACAAGACTTTTGCCAAGCAATGATGTCCCCTACTGGCTCCACCATTGTCAGATTTTTTTATATTTTTTTTGTCGCCATAGCAACCAGAATTGACCAGTCACCAGCTGTAAATCAAACTCTCGGACAATCAATCAGATTTATTTTATTGCGGCCACATGGTCCGACAAACAAAGAGTGTCAGAGTAATTGAATAACCGTTTTATGTAAACAAAACTAGTGGGCGGAGCGATCGCTTATTTGGCAACTGGTCAATTCTTTATGTAGGAACAAAATGAAATGGCGTGCATAATCTCCATATTGCCATCTATCCATGTTTCAAGTTTCATGAAAAAATATGAAGAACTTTTAAAGTTATCGCAGGATCCAGAAAAGTGTGACAGACTGATGGACTGACAGACACAAAGAGCGCAAACCATAAGTCCCCTTCGGTGAAACCCGTAGGGGACAAAAAAGTGCAGCTGCGATAAAACTGCCTCGGGAAAAGCCTGCTATTTATATGAATGACCTAACAAGTTATATTGCAATCCAGACATTTCACTATCACGATCCACGGATGGCGCAAACAATGTAATGGATCAGCAATGTAATGGATCAGCAAAGTATATGAAATAGGAAATCAAAAGAAGAACAAGGATATAAGTAAAACTGATGGATGCACCCCGATGATGCTTTGTCGATATATGGGTTAATTGTGTGGAAAAAAAAGTTTGACCTTGAGAAAATCTATTATAAGCCTAGGTGACCTTGACCCCAGTGACCTCAAACCTCATCAAAAGGTAGAGGTCCATGCAAGGTACCTACATGCCAAATATGTAAGAGATCGGTAAAATATTGAAGGCGCTATGAGAAACTGTAACAAAAGTGTGACGGAAATTAGGAAGGAAGGACAAACTGGCAACTGTATCATATGCTCCCCGAACATTTTTGGGGAGCATAAAAATGAAGATAATGAAATAAACTGTTTTTGATCAATAGCTCTGAAGTCCCACTTTTTGGGAAGATAGCCCCCATGGCTTTGGAATTGGGAATTTTAGCGGAATTTTCAAGAAATTGGGGAAAAAAATGCAGTAGCCTTCTTTTTTCGCGCGAAAAGTCCACTGAATTGGGAAATACTAATTTGATATATTAAATCTTTATAATAATTCAAATTAAAAGAACAATACGATATAAATCATTATTATATACTTTGTTAGATGTTATTGATTTAAAATTGAGATAAACTAAGCATAAGACACTTCTTCAAAAAAANTAAAAAAAAAAAAAAAAAAAAAAAAATGAAATTGGGAATTTTTATGGGACATTTTGGGAAAAAAGTATACTTTTTGAGATTGGGAATATAGCCGTTTTTCGGCTTTAAAATCGGGCCAAAAAACCCTTGACAACCGGTATATAAGGCAAGGCAAAACAATACATTTGCAAATATTTGTTTTTATCAGGAAACCATGGTCTTCTGAGAAACTTAACTCCATGAACTGGAATAAATACAACAAGTCTTAGAGATGTGTTTGTCAGAAACACAATGCCCCCTACTGCGCCGCTTTGAATATATATTTTTTTTACCTTTGACCTTGGTTTAAACAGTATTTATTTTGATACTTTGAACATGACATGCGAGTTACATTTATACAATAATGGATTAGAAAACAAGTTACTAAAAACTTATATGAATTTTTCTCCATAGGTGTGTTGGACCGTATAAGAAATTAACACATGTAATCAGTTAAAGCAATAACCTTTGACCTTGAAGGATGACCTTGACCTTTCAACACTCAAAATGTGCAGCTCCATGAGATACACATGCNTGGCCAAAGGCAAATATTTTGCCGATTGCTAATAAACTGAAACTGAAACTGATTAACTTTCCGGAGACATACTCTAGTTTGTTAACGTTGAGCAAACCTTTAAAACGTTTTATACAACGATAAATATGTATTTAACCGTTATCGTTTATGAACAACAAACAGTGTGGCTGTTCTACACGCACGTTTTTGACAAAATGATTATTACAGTTTTACGATAACTTACATTTGTATGTTTTGCCATTTGAAGAGCAACATAAATATGTAATCAATGTCATGATTAAA
>VMBQ01009197.1:0-16138 GCA_007657795.1 Dreissena rostriformis
TAAATAGGGGTCATCTGCCAGTCATGATCAATGTACCTATGAATTTTAATGATCCTAGGCCTAAGCATTCTTGAGTTATTATCCGGAAACTATCTGGTGGACGGACCGACATGTGCAAAGCAATATACCCCCTCTTCTTCGAAAGGGGCATAATAACTGAACAGCTCAACTATTACAAGCAACAAAACCCTGAGTAGCGATGTTGTAAATGTCATGGTGCCTATCCATGGTTCAAACCCCACTTCTGAAGCCTTCTCAAGAGTTGCCCAAAAGGCATCAAGTACTATTTGTACCCAGGAATTGCAGTCTCGAGTGATTTTTTAAACCATAGGCTTAGGTTGAAATTAATAGGTGTAAACTAAAGTAAGCAGCAAAATAGGAACATCAATATAAACAACAGGTTTTTTTTTCCCCATTTTTGTGAACCAGCCTTGGCCCCCTCATTTTGTGAAAATAAGTCGCGACCTTTTAAAAATTGTGAAAAAATGAGTCGCAAACTGTTCAAAATTGCGAAAAAATGAGTTGCAAACTGTTCAAAATTGTGAAAATTAGAGTTGAAAACTTCTCAAATTTGTGAAAAACAGCCATTCTCTAAGAAGGAGCAAAAAGCCCTGAACAATATCAACAAACATAACAGTAACACAACAACAATGATTATTAATCACCCACAACTTGTTGACCTACCCCCAGAGCCGCTGTGCCCGCTAAGCACCGAGCTGGCGCTGTTGTTCCCCACCTGGCCCGCGGGACCCACAAACCCGCTCACGCGACTGTCTGCACCATCCACAAAACTACCGACGAAGCTCTGAGAGTCCGTGCTGGTGTAGCTGTAGGGAGGACAGTAGCTGATGTTCTGTGGCATGAAGCCTGAGCCCGAGTACGTGTATGAGGTATTCCACTGGGGCGGGGGGAGGGGCGCCAGCGTGTCACGGTCAGCCTCCGAGACTGAGTCTACGTCCTCCAAGCTCAATGTGGAGAAATCTGAAATTTTAGGCGTCAAATAAACGAGCCTCGTTCTGAGAATACTGGGCTTAATGCATGTGGAATTTTTCATTTACAGAAAGTCTCTTCTGAATGAAAATCTAGTTTAAGCGTAAAGTTTTTCCCCAGATTAGCCTCTGCTGTTTGCACAGGCTGATCAGGGACGATACTTTCCTGCTTTGATGGAATTTTTCATTTAAAAGAAGTCTTTTTAAAACAAAAATCCAGTTGGCGCGGAAAGTGTCCTTGATTAGCCTGTGGGAACTGCACAGGCTCATCCTGGACAACACTTTATGCACAAGCATTAAGCCCAGTATTCCCAGAGCGAGGCTCAATTTCAATATCAGTTACTTAAGGTCACTGCTCGATCCTCCCTATGACATAGAAAGTTCACTATTTCAGATCTATCTTGAAAACCAGCAAATAAATTGCAAACACAAAATTAACTACTTAACAATGTATAATCTGATGAATCTTGATATGAGCCTCGATCTGTGAAAAGGGGGTTTAATACATGTGCGTAAAGTGTAGTCCCAGATTAGCCTGTGCAGTCCACACAAGCTTATCAGGGACGACACTTTCAACCTAAAATGGATTTTCATCAAGAACAGTCTTCCTTTAAACGAAAAATAAAATAAAAGCGGGAAAGTGTCGTTCCTGATAAGCCTGTGTGGACTGCACAGGCTAATCTGAGACAACACTTTACACACATGCATTAAACCCCCTTTTCACAAAGTAAGGCTCATTTATAAGACACTTCAACATGATCATGTTCAAAACAGTTTTGCATAATGTGTAAAAATTTGGGAATGTTTTGTGTTGGAAAATATTAATCAGATAATGACTTACAATTATGCCATAGTAAATACATTATAGGCTTATATCATCTCCGGCAAATAAAACCCAAAGGCTGAGCATAAGACTGTTTCATTCTGAGCTTAAGTTTAGTACCACAGTGTTTATCAACTCAGAAAAACTTAAATAGGTGTGTTAGTAATCAAGTAACATACACGAGCTAATCAACAATAAATATAACATAACATTCCTTAACATAAATCCCCTATAAAAACATCATTACTTTAGGTCACAACTGCAACAGAATATTTATTTCGTAACAAAAAACCTTTGACAGAGTAATTTTTTGCCTGTCAGTGCCCTAATAAAACTGTTGCCAGGTTGTCATGACGTACTTACAAACAAGATGAAATATCGCACTTACAAGAGCAGGAAAACATAACAAGGGCTATAGCTGTCAAGGCATAGCCCAGTAGATAAAAAGTGATTAGTGAGGTAGAACTCAGTTGTTTATTGTTTTTTGCATGTATAATGACATGAAAATATGCACATGTCAAGCCTTTAAGAATACCGCATATAAATTGTCATCTGATTCACATCATTAGTTTCTGAGATCTAGAAAGTAAAAAGTTATTATTAATGATTAATTTAAGGGCATTTAAAGTCCCAAAATACCTACAGTTTCAGAGACAATTTTGAAAGTTTTTTATTAATATATAAGTGTATATAAATAATTTATCCGTGTGGCGTGGCCAGTTTTTAACCCACGAGCATGATCTGAACAATCATTGTAGAGAACCACTAGACAATGTTACACAACAAAAATTAAACCTATGAGCGTTGCAGTTTTAGATTTTTTTATTTTTTTTAAGTTTCCATTCATATTGCACCTTTGTTCACAGACAATTATGCACATATTTATTTATATCAGCATGAAACTATACTTATGAACTTCATTCTGTATGTTAAATTATGTTTAATGTTTTCCATATTTAGACATTGTCACCACGTTGGCATCTTTTCCACCATCTTGTTGGAAATTACCTATTTATGGTTTTTATGTAAAGTTCTCTATTGCATCTAGACAACAAACATACATTAGTATGCATTTGCAAGCCCATTATAAGAATATCTAGGTTATTTTTTTACAATAAATGTATTTTTTTTCCGAAGTAGTCAGTTTCCCAAAACCAATAATTCATATGAATGATTGTACTTTGAAAGATTTTGGTCGAAAAGAACAAAAAACAAGCAAATTCGTAGAATTGATATCCCCCGCAACATATGCTTTGTTTGAGGATGGGTGCAATTCGGACGGACGAACATACTGACAGATGGACGGACGGAGGACAATAACTCAAAACTAAGACAGAGGAAGGTTCTTGAGCCTTCAATATTTATTTAGGTGAATTAAAAAGTTGTGCGTTTTCCACAAAAACATTCAATGTTAATATACACTAAATTTAACAGATGGTGTACAATGCCATTTGGCGTGCATCATCCTCTTATCCATATATATACTTATATCAAGTTTCAATGAAATCCGTCAATGCCATTTGGCGTGCATCATCCTCTTATCCATATATATACTTATATCAAGTTTCAATGAAATCCGTCAAAGCACTTCCAAGATATGGCTCCGGACACAAAAGTGCCTGTAGTAAAAAGCATTTTTTCAAGATATAAAGGGCCATAACTCTGTTTTTAACAGATGGTGTACAATGCCATTTGGCGTGCATCATCCTCTTATGCGTATATATACTCGTACAAAGTTTCAATGAAATCCGCCAAAGCACTTCCAAGATATGGCTCCGGACACAAAAGTGCCTATAGTAAAAAGCATTTTTTCAAGATATAAAGGGCCATAACTCTGTTTTTAACAGATGGTGTACAATGCCATTTGGCGTGCATCATCCTCTTATGCCTATATATACTTGTACCAAGTTTCAATGAAATCGGCCAAAGCACTTCCAAGATATGGCTCCGGACACAAAAGTGCCGGAAGGACGGACGGATGGACGAACGGACAACGCCAAAACAATATCCATCCGCCTGTGGCGGGGGATAACAAGATGTGTTTGTGAAACACTATGTCCCCTTTTGAGCGATTTTGACTCATATATTTGACCTTTGACCTTGAAGGATGGCCTTGACATTGACCTTACACCACTCAAAATGTGCAGCTCCATGAGATACACATGCATGCCAAGTATCAAGTTGCTATGATGAATATTGCAAAAGTTATGGCCAAAATGAGCGATTTTGACCCATATAATTGACCTTTGACCTTGAAGAATGACCTCGACCTTTCAGCACTCAAAAAAATGCAGCTTCATGAGATACACATGCTTGCCAAATATCAAGTTGCTATGTTGAATATTGCAAAAGTTATGGCCAATGTTAAAGTTTGTGCAAACCAACAAACAAACCGACAGGGCAAAAACAATATGTCCCCGAGTATAGACTGGGGGACATAAAAAGATTATTTCTTTTAAAGCACGGATTACTCGTAAAACAGTATTTCAATATTATCAGTAAGTGAAAAGTTCATACCGATATGCAAGCATAGTTTCAAACACAACCATTCAATTTTGACTTATTTTCAATGTAAGCAAAAAATAACCGAAGATTTTAACTAATAAAGAATATGGGCAGGAACAACACATCTATGTTGTATTGTATTCTTAATTTCCATAGTGATATATTAATAGGCTAATCAGGGATAACACTTTCTGCTTTTATGGTATTTTTCGTTAAAGGGAAGTCATTTTTTAGCAAAAATCAAGTTTAGGCGGATAGTGTCGTCCCTGATTAGCCTATGCTGACTGCACAGGCTAATCTGGGACATCATTTTATGCACATGCATTAAGCTCCATTTTCCAAGAGCGAGGCTTAACTAGATCCAGTAAATAACTTCCAGATGTACAATTGTAGCATTGGTAATGAGGAAAATCAGCTGAAAGAACGACAAATAGTCAACATTTTTGGGACCCCCTCACCAACAAACAGTACTATTTGTATGAACTACAAAATGTCTAAGGTGCTGAAGTAAGAATAAAACTAAAATTAAATAGAGAATAATAGGTTAATGATGATTATAGATCAGGTTTATCATGCGAGGCTTTGAAAACAAAGAGCAGTAAACCTATTTATTTAAACAAAATTAGTTTAACTGGATAATTTCGCTGGATTTATGACGTCATTTTGTCAAAAAAATGACGTCATTTCGTGCCGTGTAATATAGCAGAAATTTAATCAACGGGGCTTTAATCAACCGAATTCGCTCTAAAAGGGGGATAAAATAAGTAACAAACAATGGTTAAATACATAGATTGGAAAAGTAACAATATTATGTGTATTCTTCAGACATTATAAGTTATAATGCGAGTAACACAGAACACAAATTCAAAAGATTTGGCAGAACACAATTTAAAATTCATTTGGGATATCCCATTTAGATAAGTGATCACAATTCCTTTTAAATTTATTTTCTGTGCTTTAATTAGAGATGAATAAAAACATAATAATTTGAACTTGGTTGATCTGTCATAAAAATAGACTAAGTTTATTGGCACGTGAGAAACAGGGCCCACCTGCTATAGTGACTTCTCTACCTGATAAATCGGGGACCCAACTTATATATAATTACCAACTTACAGATTCAAATAACAATTATTTTTTTGACAAAATAAGAAATCCACAAAAAATCGTGGCCACAATGGCCATTATATGAAAAACCATGGAATTTCATGCCGATGAATATAGATGATTTTGAAGTATCCAATTACTATTTCATTAAATGTCCTCATGAAATCTGCCAAACTATGAACCTGTGTTCATGTTCCTACATCTATTTTGAACCTTGTTAACTTGACAAATTTACTGCGCTGTGAAGTACAATCAAAGACAAATCGTTTGCCATACTTTCTAAAACATAAGACACCAACCTGTATAAGATTTACCTAAAAAAGAAATCCAAATCGGAGAAAAGGTTTCACTAAACAAGAGGGCCATCAGGCCCTAAGGCACTCACCTGAGAGCCAAAGAAACTAGACTATTCTGAAACAAGAGGGCCATCAGGCCCTAAGGCGCTCACCTGAGAGAAAAAGGAACTAGACTATTCTGAAAAAATGCAAGCTGATTCATGAAGATTGGACCAAAAAAGTGACTTTTAACATGTTTTTTTGTGACCTACTTTTTGAGCTCATATGATCAAGTTTCAATCTCTGCCAAGATTTCAAGTTTTTCAACGAATCATAGCCATTTTCAAACCCAGCCGAGCTATTGTTAGAACAAATGTTCTGATCAAGTTTCATTAAGATTGGATAATAAATGTGACTTCAAGAGTGTTAACAAGGTTTTACTACATAGCCATATAAGGAAAAATGCCACGCCCCCATGTTTTTTAACGGATCTCAACCATTTTCGAACTCAGCCCAGATATCATTAGTACAAATATTTTGACCAAGTTTCATGAGCACTGGACCAAAAATATGACTTCTAGAGTGTTAACAAGGTTTTACTATAGCCATATAAGGAAAACTGCCACGCCCCCTGGCGGCCATGTTTTTTAACAGACCAGAACCATTTTCAAACTCATCCGAGATATCGTTAGAACAAATGTTCTGACTAAGTTTCATGAAGATTGGACAATAAATGTGACTTCTAGAGTGTTAACAAGGTTTTACTATACACTAAAGCCATATAAGGAAAACTGCCACGCCCCCTGGCGGCCATGTTTTTCATTCAACTGGAACCATTTTCGAACTCGTCCAAGATATTATTGGGACACATGTTCTGACCAAGTTTCATGAAGATTGGACTATCAATGTGACTTCTAGAGTGTTAACAAGGTTTTACTATAGCCATATAAGGAAAACTGCCACGCCCCCTGGCAGCCATGTTTTTCAACCAACCGGAACCATTTTCGAACTCGTTCAAGATATTATTGGGACACATGTTCTGACCAAGTTTCATGAAGATTGGACTATAAATGTGACTTCTAGAGTGTTAACAAGGTTTTACTATAGCCATATAAGGAAAACTGCCACGCCCCCTGGCAGCCATGTTTTTCAACCAACCGGAACCATTTTCGAACTCGTCCAAGATATTATTGGGACACATGTTCTGACCAAGTTTCATGAAGATTGGACAATAAATGTGACCTCTAGAGTGTTAACAAGGTAAATGTTGACGCCGCACGACGGAAGCCGCACGACGGACAAAAGGCGATCACAATAGCTCACCACCATGAGCACTTTGTTCTCAGGTGAGCTAAAAATACTTTCTCCAGGGAAAAAGGGCAGAAATACATCTACCTGTATTTTGTTTCCTTTGTTTATTGAAACCAAATATATATTTGTTGTGTAACCACATAATGCAGAGTGGTTTCATTGCATTTAGGCATGGTTTATGGTGAATATAGTTGTTAATTAGACAATGCAACATATTCTTTTCAAGAATATTTTAGCCCTAAAGAACCAGTTATGGTTGACAAGTTTACGGTGAACACCTTTAAATAACAAATGAATGCCAATTAGCTGCCATGTAACCATAAGTTCAAGGTAAACAAACCAGGGCCCATATTCATAAAGCACCTTAGGTGAATCTTAACTTAAGTTCTACTTAAGGGGAAAACTTCTGTTTCAATCTGCTTTGTGAAGAGCAATGTTTTCTGTTGATATAAGATATAATATTAAACACATTAGTAAAATTTACTTGTTTAATACATTTTGATGTAAAAGTACATAAACAGGACATCGCCAGAGACTTAAGGAATTGTGACGATTTAAGGAATTTCCTTACATTGTCCTAAGAAGCTTTATGAATATGGACCCAGATCTTAACTAGTTCATATAATGAAGCCAGTTGCTGCTTAAACAACAAAGTGTTGACAAAATACCAATCACACAATATGATTTTTTGTTGTTGCAAATAGGTTAAGTTATGGAATACGTGGATAAAGAATACATGTTGTGTAAGTACAGTGCTGTAATGTATCTGACGTAGTTTCAGCATGATTAAAAATGGCGGCTGAAATATGTCGCATGATTTCTTAAGAAAGAAAAACCCAAGAGATCTTGTTTATATCTGTTTATAAGGTGCAGTAAAAAATGAAACAATTTAGAGGTAAAAATTGTGTCTAATATTCGAGTAATGTTGGTACTTATGTTTCATAGTGAATAGAAAAGTAAAAATTTCTAAGACAAGACGGCCATGATGGCTGAGTGCTTAGCTGAGTTTATGATTCACCGATTGTTGATCTGGTGAACTAGTTATTGACCCCAAATGACCTCGCTTACCCTGGATTCAAACATGGGCTAGGTATTGTCAAGATAAACATTCTGACAAAGTTTGGTCAAGATTGAGTCTTAAATATAACTTCTTGAGTGGTAACAAGTTGTTATTTTAACATTTGACCCAGTGACCTTGTTTTTAGACCCACGTGACCAAGATTCAAACTTGGCCTAGATATTGTCGAGATAACCATTTCATTAAGATAGTCATAAAAGTGCCTTCTATAGTGGAAGCATGGTTTTTCAAAGATTTTACCTGCTGACCTAGTTTTTTGATGCATGTGACCCAGATTCAAAGTAAGCTTAGCTATAGTCAAGATAAACATTCTGACCAAAGTTCATCTTGATTGAGTCTGAATGTGGCTTTTTAAGTGGTAACAAAGTATTCTTAGATTTGACCTTGTGACCAAGTTTTAAGATGCTTGTGACCAAGATTCAAACTCGACCTAGATGTTGTCAATATTAACATTCTGACCAAGTTTAAGCAACGGTGAATCATAAATGTGGCCATAAGAGTGATAACAAGGTTTGTCCAAGATTTGAAACTTGGCCAATATACTCACCATGGCCACTTCGTACTCAGGTGAAGTAATGAAGAGCAAAAACAAGAAATTGTACACATTTTCAATTTAATTTTAAACTGTAGATTTGTTGAAATAATATTAAGAATGTACTTCCATGCACTGCAGATTAAACAGGGACTTTTCTAAACTTCCAGAAGTAACTTCATGTTACTTAATTTTGTGGGTTTTTTTTACGTTATGTTTAAGTATTGCCTATGCATCATGGTTAATAAATTATTTTGATAAGAATTAAATCAAACCAAAATCTCATAAATAAAACAGACCAGTTATAATGTCTGAAAATGTGTTAAGTGTGAATGAAATAATTGCCAATCCATGTAAATGTTGGCCCTGAAAAAAATCTTCACAATGGCCATTTAATATAAGCTCAAAATCCCCGACCAGCATTTCTGAATCCGTAGTTTTTTTTTTGTTTTTTTTCTTTTGACAAAGGGATTATTGTGAATTCATATATTCAAAATCTTTATTTTTCATTAAAATCTAGAACAGTGAATTTGCTATGCAAGTCCCATAGCGTCCAGAGCTTTTTAATAATTCAAAAAGGAACTCCATAAAGTATACAAAAGCCCCTTATGTGTGAAAACTATCTAAGATGGTGTACAAGATAGCAGGCTAGTATGAGAACAATGGAACTATGACAAGGCGTTTTTTCCTAGCTTTCTGAAGTGGCCTTGGCCCCCTCATTTTGTAAAAAAATGAGTTGCAAACTTTTTTCAAATTGTGAAAACATGAGGTGTGACCTTAATAAAATTCTGAAAAAAATTACTCACAAACTTCTTTAAATTGTGCAATTTTTTAGTCGCGAACTTCTCAAATTTGTGAAAAACGGCCATTTTCTAAGCAGGAAAAAAAGCCCTGTATGATGATGGTACTATGATGCAGCCACTCACCTGGGTAGATCATCCCTCCTGAAACATGGAAATGACACACACACATGAATTACCATGGAAACGATGCAGAGATGTGGAGTTACCATGGAATTTATGTAAAGATGTGGAATTGCCATGGAAATAACAACACAATCACAAGTCACCATGGAGATAAATACAAGTTATCTTGGAATTACTCATAAACGTTGTGTTACCATGGAAATGCCACAAACATGATTTACCATGGAAATGACATGCACAGAAATGACCATGGTAATAATGTATAAATGTGGAGTTACCATGGAAATGACATACACACAAATTATCATGGTAATAATGCATAAATGTGGAGTTACCATGGAAATGACATACACACAAATTACCATGGTAATAATGCATAAATGTGGAGTTACCATGGAAATGACATACACACAAATTACCGTGGTAATAATGCATAAATGTGGAGTTACCATGGCAATGACATAAACACAAATTACCATGGTAATAATGCATAAATGTGGAGAAACCATGAAAATGCCATACACACAAATGACCATGGTAATAATGCATAAATGTGGAGTTACCATGGAAATGACATACACATGACAATACCATGGCAATAAAACACACAAAAATTACCATGGTAATAATGCATAAAAGTGGAGTAACAATGGAAATGACACACACAAGAACTTCCATGGTAATTATGCATTAATGTGGAGTAGCCCTGGAAATGACACACACACAAATTACCATGGAAATTATGCATAAATGTGGAGTTACCATGGAAATGAAACACACAAAAGTTTAAAATGGGAATGATACATAAATGTGGAGTTTCCGTGGAAATGACCTACAAAGATGATTTAACCTTGGAATGATGCATAAATTATACCCACACAAGTTACCATATAAATGGCACAAGGATGCGAGTTATAATAATTCAACTTATAATCGAAATGAAACAAACATCAAGTGCCATGGTCATGAAATTATTTCTACAGACTGGCCAAGGGCCTATGACGATAACGCTTCTTAGGGCTTATAATGGAAAATAAAACCAGAGGCTGTAAAAGAGGTTTATCTCTCACTACTGTTACATTGGTGTTGAAAGTGTTCTGTAAGAATTTGCGATTGCATTATAACAAAAAAACAACAAAGAAAAATCAATCGCAAGCAAAATGCAGGAAGAGTTGTGTACAGAAGCTTTTATGTATTATTTTTTATCAAAGGGCAAATACTCCTAAAATACTGTATGCACAAACATATGCGACAGACAGCAGCACACACACATTCCTCCAATTACTAGATCTCTACAACTTGCCACATAGGAAAATAACAAATGATACACAAGGAATGAAAAAGCTTTGGGGGGAGAAATATTTTACACTTAACACAAAAGCATTGTGTAGGAGGAAACTAAATGCAAAGATGGCTATCATACTATCAAGTTTACTGGCAGCAGTAAAACTTGTAGAATATTTAAGTAATGTTCATACAACATTGTCTATTTTGATCTAGTTTAGATATGGAATATTCATAAAAAATTATATACATTGTAGATACAAGTACATTTTGTAAATTCAAACTTGCAATTGAAAAGTGCTGAGTAGGCGGAACTGAAAAAATCATGCCCTAGAAAAAATTAACCTTTCAAAACAGTTTCAAACCAATGAATACCTAAAATGCCTTGTAAATACCAATTTACCAATCCGTCTTGTACCTAGTAATCGATGCCCAAATAAATTGTCCAAAAAATGAATGATGTTTGATATAAAATCATTAATCTGTCACAAGCTACGAATTAACAACTTCAACACTTCATTAATCACCTTCAGACTGATCTAAATGAGCCCAGGCACAAATTGCTGTCAGTATAAATGATAAAATGCTTGTCAAACTGTGGCTGACTGAATGACTGGCGCAATTAAGTGGTGACACTCGTGAAATGTATAATTATTGATTAGCTCATATATCAACCTGTGGGAACTGGCACTTACTTTAGGAACATCAAATGAGGAACATTTGGTTAGACCAGTCAAAATAATGTCCCATTGAGAATGAAAGAAGTTATTATTACTTACAAAAGTAGGTTAATTACATCCTTAGAATCAATTATTATGAATAGCTTTTTTGACTTACATGTTTTGTCTAATAAAAAAGTCACTTTGAATAAAAAAAAGTACAGACAAAAATCAGAGCAAAACACTTGTGAAAACCTTCATCAATTATCATTATTAAAACAAAATAGTTTACAGTATAGTGCGTATATGATGCCAAACATTTGAATAGTTTATAATAAAAACATAAAATCTTTCAGATTATGTAATAATGCCTAATGTTTGTCCGATTAGAGAACTTTCTTCAGATATGAAAGAAAATTTGAAAGAAAGTTTAAAGATCTGTTCCAAACCAAAAGTAAAACACCGTTTAATCAACTCACACAAAAACACAGCACAAGTGAATGTTAACATAATTATTATGAGTACAGTGCGTCCGCTTGTTAAACATTTTTTAAGTACAATCGACAGCAAAAAAAACAAACACATTAATATATATATATATTATTTTTTTAAGACAATTTGTGCAAAATAGTTGTAACAAGGGCTGTTTGTAAAACATGCATGCCCCCTATATGGGCTATAAGTTGTAGTAGCAGCCATTGTGTGCATACGTTTTTTGTCACTGTGAACAACGGTGGTGGTGGTGGTGGTGGTGGTGGTGGTGGTGGTCCATTTTACTGTGTTGAGTCACCGTGACCTTGACCCTTGACCTAGTGACCTGCAAATCAATAGGGGTTTCCTGCCGGTCATGACCAATGTCCCTATGAAGTTTCGTGATCCCAGGCCTAAGCGTTCTTGAGTTATCATCCGGAAACCATTTTACTGCTTCAGGTCACTGTGACCTTGACCTTTGACCTAGTGACCTGAAAATCAATAGGGGTCATCTGCCGGTCATGACCAATGTCCCTATGAAGTTTCATGGTCCCAGGCGTAAGCGTTCTTGAGTTATCATCCGGAAACCATTTTCCTATTTCCAGTCAATCATTTTACTGCTTCAGGTCACTGTGACCTTGACCTTTGACCTAGTGACCTGAAAATCAATAGGGGTCATCTGCCGGTCATGACCAATGTCCCTATGAAGTTTCATGATCCCAGGCGTAAGCGTTCTTGAGTTATCATCCGGAAACCATTTTCCTATTTCCAGTCACTGTGACCTTGACCTGTGACCTTGACCTTTGACCTAGTGACCTCAAAATCAATAGGGGTCATCTGCCAGTCATGACCAATGTCCCTATGAAGTTTCATGATCCCAGGCGTAAGCGTTCTTGAGTTATCATCCGGAAACCATTTTCCTATTTCCAGTCAACCATTTTACTGCTTCAGGTCACTGTGACCTTGACCTTTGACCTAGTGACCTGAAAATCAATAGGGGTCATCTGCCGGTCATGACCAATGTCCCTATGAAGTTTCATGATCCCAGGCGTAAGCGTTCTTGAGTTATCATCCGGAAACCATTTTCCTATTTCCAGTCACTGTGACCTTGACCTGTGACCTTGACCTTTGACCTAGTGACCTCAAAATCAATAGGGGTCATCTGCGAGTCATGATCAATGTTCCTATGAAGTTTCATGATCCTAGGCCTAAGCGTTCTTGAGTTATCATCCGGAAACCATCTGGTGGACCGACCGACAGACCGACCGACATGAGCAAAGCAATATACCCCCTCTTCTTCGAAGGGGGGCATAATAAATTATAAGCTAAATGCGCTTATTAGTTTACATTGGCTTATTGCCCCAGAGAATGTTCACACATGCTGGATAATCCATCAATACATGAGCCATGTCGTGCAAAAATGGGTCTTATGCCATATGCAGCTAGCGTAGCTCCAGACAAGCATCAGTATCCGCACAGACTGGTCAACTCCTGACCAGAGTGCGTGTAGGACCCATTTTCGCATGACTTTGCGCATATTTAGCATCACATAAGTCCATAAACTCAGTAAGAGCTCATATATTCCAAAACTTCCAAATATTACGTGCAAACCCTTTCAATTCAGGTTCAAGAAAGCTTAAAATTATCAAAATTTCATGCAAATCATGTTGCATATACTGAGCTTTTGCTGCAAACAGGATGCAGGATCACGTGACTTTGTGGGGTTCACAATTGAACCTTATGGGATGTTAACACATCGGTAAGTGGCGCTTTTTTTCAAAAAACTTTTTAAAACAATTTTTCTTAAGAATTTCAACTAGAGCATAAAAGACAGTTTTATATGCTGCTTATGGCAATGTGAAATGCATCAGAATTGCTTTATTTAATTAGCCTGTGTTCTTGATCAAAAATTCAATCTGTACCCCCTTGATACTGCACCCTGGTAAAGTGAAGATTTACAATTTTGCACAAACACAACACGTCCTTACCCCCACTGAGGTCTCCAAACACGTAATAGCACTGCTCCGAAAACGTGATCTTGTTCACCGTGTGCCTGATGAAGCCTGCCTTGAGTAGATTGCAGGCGTACTTCCTGGCGTCCCGCCTGTCTGCAAACCCTTCCACGTGCGTGAACAACCACTCCACAAGGTCTGAGCCTGGAAAAATGGACGCCATGGGTCACTCAGGGCTTTTTTTCTTGATTTTGGGGAAAGGGCCTGGCCTTCCATTTTGGGGAAATAATTATCAGCAAAACTGAAAAAGGGGAATAAATTTCCCAAACTAAGCTTGACATTTTGGGAAAATTGCATCATTTAAAAAAATACTCTTATGGAAAGGGGCCTTTCTCTTGGGGGGGGGGGGCNGTCTATATAAGGCCCTTTCTAAAGAAGGAAAAAAAGCCATGCACTTTTATGGTTTGGTATTGATTGTATTTTACATTTTTAGCCAACTTACACATCTATCTCCTTAGCAGTGTCCTATTTGTAACCTGACAATATGCACACATACACACAAGGATACTGTATGGGAAGTCACATGGTAAGTCCAGAGGCCTTGCGAGAAAACTAAGTATCTAATGGTTTTAAGGACTAACCGCACAATGAAATGGATGCTCAAACCATGAGCATGATGGATAAATTTATTTAAATTGATTACATCAAAATAAGAATTCAGACAGAAGGACAAAAAGGCTACTATATGCCCCCACCCCACCCCCACTTTTGGGGAGCACAATAAAATAATGGCCTCAACTTCACACTACTCCTTCATAAGCACGAATAACTGAAGAGGAAAAAGACAGCAATGGTCAAATCTCAATCTGTATGTACACCACTAGGTAGAAATAAGTGATTAAAGGGGAGAAACTCTCATTTACCAAAATTAACTAAAGGGGAGGAACTCAGATCTACCAAAATTATAGCTTTTCAAGAGTATGATCCCTTGCAGGGCAGAAACTTTTTTCCTGGTCTCATGGCAGCAGATTTATCAATTTCAGGAAAACTTCCCTATATCAATTAAACCAAAATGCAATTCATACTGCTTAAAGTGTTTAAGCTAACTCGCTGAGTCCAAAAACTATCAAGATACTGTGTTTTACTGGAATAATTGCATATATAATTTAATGTACAAAAAGGCAGAAATCACATCAATGATATTAGCACAGGAACTCTTATATATACACTCAATTGTATCTATTTCGTTGAGCTCTTCTTGTCCAAAGTTTTAAACGTGTGTTATTTAAATGAAACAGACTGTCAACAATGCTAGACTAACAAACAAGAGGGTCATCAGGCCCTAAGGCGCTCACCTGAGAGCCAAAGGAACTAGACTATTCTGAAACAAGAGGGCCATAATGGCCCTGAATCGCTCACCTTTTACTAGACTTGACCCGGTGACCTAATTTTTGACCCCAGATGACCCATATACGATCCAAAATCAGATATTATCAAGATAAACATTCTGACCATATTTCATTAAGATCAGATGAAAACTATGACCTCTATTGTCTACACAAGGTTTTTCTATGATTTGACCTAGTTTCTTACCCCAGATGACCCAAAACAATCCCAATCGGAATGTCATCAAGATAAACATTCTGACAAAGCTTCATAAAGATCTGATGGAAACTGTGACCTCTATTGTCTACACAAGGTTTTTCTATGATTTGACCTAGTGACCTAGTTTTTGACCCTAGATGACCCAAATACAATCCCAACACAGATTTCATCAAGATTAACATTCTGGCCAATTTTTTTAAGATTGGATGAAAACAGTGACCTCTACTGTCTACCCCATTTTTTTTTTAACTTTGACCTAGTGACCTAGTTTTTTACCCTGGATGACCCAAATTCGATTCCAACCCAGATTTTAACAAGACAAACATTCTGACCATATTTCATTAAGATCTGATGAAAACTGTGACCTCTAATTGTCTACACAAGGTTTTTCTATGATTTTACCTAGTGACCTAGGTTCTGACCCCAGATGACCCAAATACAATCCCAATCCAGATTTCATCAAGATAAACATTCTGACCAAATTTCATAAAGATTGGATGAAAACTGTGACCTCTATTGTCTACACAAGGTTTTTCTATTATTTGACCTAGTGACCTAGTTTTTGACCCCAGATGACCCAAAGACATTCCCAACCCAGATTTCATCAAGATTAACATTCTG
>VMBQ01009197.1:17227-31117 GCA_007657795.1 Dreissena rostriformis
AGCGTCAACAAGTTTTCACTACAGCCATATAAGGACAACTGCCCCCCCCCCCCCCGGCGGCCATGTTTTTCAACGAATCATAGCCATTTTCAAACTCAGCCGAGCTATTGTTAGAACAAATGTTCTGATCAAGTTTCATAAAGATTGGATAATAAAAGTGACTTCTTGAGTGTAAACAAGGTTTTACTACATAGCCATATAAGGAAAAATGCCAAACCCCCTTGCGGCCATGTTTTTTAACGGATCTCAAACATTTTCAAACTCAGCCCAGATATCATTAGTACAAATATTCTGACTAAGTTTCATGAGCATTGGACCAAACATGTGACCTCTAGAGTGTAAACAAGGTTTTACTACATAGCCATATAAGGAAAACTGCCCCGCCCCCTGGCAGCAATGTTTTTCAACAGACCACAACCATTTTCGAACTCATCCAAGATATCATTAGAACAAATGTTATGACTAAGTTTAATGAAGATTGGACAATAAATGTGACTTATAGAGTGTTTACAAGGTTTTACAATAGCCATATAAGGAAAACTGCCACGCCCCCTGGCAGCCATGTTTTTCAACCAACTGGAACCATTTTCGATACGTCCAAGATATTATTAGGACACATGTTCTGACCATGTTTTATGAAGATTGGACTAAAAATGTGACTTCTAGAGTGTTTACAAGGTTTTACTATAGCCATATAAGGAAAACTGCCACGCCCCCTGGCAGCCATGTTTTTCAACCAACCGGAACCATTTTCAAACTCGTCCATGATATTATTGGGACACAAGTTCTGACTAAGTTTCATGAAGATTGGACAATAAATGTGGCCTCTAGAGTGTTAACAAGGTAAATGTGATGGCGCACAACGCACGACGGACAAAAGGCGATCACAAAAGCACGATGTGCTCAGGTGAGCTAATGACATTATGACCTCTATCTTTTAACATCACAATGTTATAAGACACATGAATTCATGTAGCATAAAATTGAGCCTTGCTCGGGGGTTAAATGCATGTGGGTTAAGTGTTGTAGCACAGGCTAAACAGGAATGACACTACGCTTTTATTATATTTATATTTTAATGAAAGTCTCTTCTTAGCAAAAATCCAGTTTAGGAGGAAAGTGTCGTCCCTGATTAGCCTTTTATATTAACAGACATGCTCTTTTTAACTGAATACCACACCTCCTACCTATGAATGCGTTGGGTATAGTGATTTTGAGCCACATCCTGTCCCGGATCTCAAGACCTGAGTCCGGCGAGGCCATCGCCTTGACAACCGTTGCCATGTCTGTGTTGATAGTGAGATTCAGGTCGTCAAATCCTGGAATGACAATACAGGCTATGTAACGGACAGACGTAATTTGGATAAAGGTTGAGTGTGCACAATTCAATTGTATCAATGGCAATGGGATTGCGTCCCATGTTGCCATAGCACCCAGTGGACTTATTTGTTACATTGGATATTGCGAAAGACAATTTCGCAGGTGTAACTGGAGATCGAACATTCAACCCCTGGATTGTAAAGACAGTGAATTACCACTAGAACATGGATCATCCCACTGCATAGGTCCTGTCCATTTTATTGCTCAAAAGTAGAGATGCATTCATTTTTCTACAATGAAGTCAGTTCGAAAGACTAAAATATTACCAATGTTATTTACAATCACTCAACTGTACAAACAGGACAATGACTGTACTACTTACTCTCTGACTCAGGTATTGAACTGGATATGGACGAGCTCGTGGACGTCATGTTGCTAAGCGACGTGCTTGGCACGCCCCTACTCAGGTACTCTTGTTTCAGGGCGGTCGTATGTGCAACCCAAGCCGAGGGGTCAATAGGTCGCACTGGCTCCTGCCTGGGCACAGTGAAGTAGCCCTTGGGGTTAGGGTCCCAGCACTTGGCAACCACCAGGGTGATCGGTCTAGAGGAAAATGAAGACAAATAATATGCAATATGAAACAACACAATATTAAAACAAACAAGAGTTCCGCGGTTGGAGACTTATGTCCCCCAAACAGGGCCTTGATTTTCACACTTATTGTGACAGTGACCTTGACCTTTGACCTAGTGACATGAAAATCTGCCGATCATGACCAATGTCCCTATGAACTTTCGTGATCCCAGGCCTAAGCGTTCTTGAGTTATCATCTGGAAACCATGTGGTGGACGGACCGACCGACGGACGGAGGGACTGACAGACGGATGAACCGACATGTACTCAGACGGAAGAGGGCTGGACCACATATAATCGTAGTTACTATATAATAAATTATTTTTTTCGTGTCCAAAAATTTAGAGACACTCTACAAATACTGCATTGACGATCAAATACGGGTTTGCAATATGTATAACTCTAATGTATCAACGATTAATATCACGTGCTTGTAAACTACCACACTACGTATAGTATTAACAACTTTTATATATATTTGCACTTTATCAACATTTATTTCACATGCTTTATTTTTGTACAGAAAGTTACTCCAAGTCTCTTTTTTGACTAACGGATTCAAATATGATTTACTGATACTCTACTATGAACCTGTCTTTAATGCAATATAATAGAAATCTGCGCACTATGAATTCTTTGTTTGTTCTTCCATCGTTCCTTGTTTGTTTAACAACACACGTAATGTTTTGGAGCGTTTAGTATTTGTAATAGTCATATTTCTGGGTTGGAACCATTTTGTATTACCAGTAAACATGATTATCTACCCAATAACGTAATTGTAATGGTCCAGAGGTGAGTGCCCAAACTTTCATAAAACTGCATGATGAAAGTGTCACCAGATAAGTGAAAATCAGGGACAAAATCTGTTAAAATAGCACTGTATGATGTATTGTCCGAAAATTTAGAGTAGTAAATTATTCACGAAATTCTGTATGTCGAAAAATTAAGTCACGAAAAATAATTATTTTTGCCAAAAAAGGGGGTGTCTGAAAATTTAGAGTGTCTGAAAACTTAAGAGTTATTACAGTAGGTTCTATCTCATTCCCACCAACTTAACTTGTGAGGGAATTGGTTGTGAAATCGTTTCTATGGCCAATCTACTCTAAACTCTGAATCAATTAGGGCAGTTGTCAAAGTATGTGCACTTAGTACTGGTAAACCAGCTATCCAAGGAAAAGAGTGAGTTAGCATTCTTACTGCCATGAAATGACTGAAATACTGCTAAAAATCCAATTAAACAAACAAACAAGCAAAAACGTGTACATGTTTTGTAAACAATCCCCTTGTGGCAATTGAACCCTCCACCTTCTTGTTGCAACAAGTGTAGGTTTTCCTGTCTTAACAACGCTTATGTGAAGTATGTATCAAGTAGCCCTGTGTACCTATATGCGTGTTAAGACCATATATGGTATATCATACACAGTAAATTTCATCAAAGTGTGTTAAGAGAGGTCGCCTTGGTTATTGGATATGGTGTCTGCCTAATGACCCGTAGGTCACGGGTTAGATCCCCACTGTGGGAGCGTTCTTTTGATCTCCTCAAAAGACACCAAGCGCTGGTTCCATCCATGAAATGGACTATAAGAGTGTGTCAATAAGCCATAGACTTAACATGCAATAGAGCTAAACAAATGTTTTAAACTAAAGCATCTTCCCCATGTGCTTACCCAGGTTTCTGTACAGCCTCTCTCAGTGTACGCACTGCATCGTCGTTACTCATGTTCTCAAAGCTGACCCCGTTGACCTCCAGGATCATGTCGCCTGGCTCCACCCGCCCGTCCTGGGCCACAGCTCCCCTGGAAACCCACAGGAAGACATTGTATCAAAATAATATGAGCCTCGTTTGGGAAATCTGGGCTTAATGTATGTGCGTTAAGTGTCGTCCCAGATTAGCCTGTGCAGATGTCTTCTTGAAGAAATTCCCAGGTTTTATCAATAATCCTTAAGCAATTTTGTTTCCATAATTTCTATTTGTGTTTATTTTTTACTATGGATACAATTTTATCCTACTACTATGGAATAATCCATCTTTTTACGATTGATCAAACTTATGCTTTATCTTAACTATATGTTTAAAGCAAATTTATTTGATATTTTTCATGCAGTATTTGTCCCTGAGACATCAAACCAAAGAACGATAATTGCCTTAACCAAAACACCAAGCAGTTAAAACTGGAAAACCAGTTATTTTTTTAATTTGAACATTATCAGTCAGTTTAAACATTACTAAGCCTTGAATTATATGATAAATTTTGGATAAGACTGGAGTTAACAATGCCTGACAGAAACATTTGTATGCTAAGAAAGCCTGACACACATGCCAGTCTGTCATTTGTTAAGTTTCCAGCCGGCATGATAAACTTCAAACTCTTCAATGGAACATTGGCATGTACAATGTACCACCTACCCTTTCATGATGGAGCCCACGTAGATGCCTCCATCACCGCCCTTATTACTCTGTCCCACTATACTGATGCCCAGGAAATTTACAGTGTCTGGAAAAACAGGAACCATAAAACATACCAAAATACGAACAAAACAGCCATGGGTATACATGTTTAAACGCAACTCAGCCATGGAAACATTCCAATATTCTTTATATAAATCTGACAACCTCATGAGACATTGATAAATATAAATTGACCCTCATAAACAAGGATATTAGTAAAACTGATGGATGCTCCCTAATGATGCTTTGTCAATATATGGGTTGTGTGAAAAAAAAAAAAAANACATATATATATGGGGAGCATAAAAAATACTTAAACCCCCATTTTGCTAACTTAAAGATACTAAGACTTATGCACAAAATTTCAATTCATACACAAATATTTAAGTTACACTTATTACCGTATTTATCCTAATAAACGCTCCCACCCTTATAAATGCCGCCCCTATCGTATAATAAAATGAAGGAGTGATGAATATGATAGCACCCCCATTTCTTGGCTGCTAAGAGGTAAGTAGAAGGAGGCAGTCTCGGAGATTAAGATGTCTCATGCAACGTTCCATAAATCTTTGGAAGGTTTCTGGTGCATTGGATAAACCAAAAGGCATTTGATTACACTCATAAAACCCAAGGCCCCCAACCTGAAACGCAGTCTTCTCGTTATCTTCCTCCTCAAGTTCAACCTGCCAGTACCCGGCTTTCAAGTCTAGTTTAGAGAAATATATGGACCCTGTAAGTAAGTGTAAGGTGTCTTCGGTCATATCCACAACAGCCCTTTCATCTCGCATGATAATAGGGTGTAGTATTCTGGTAAAACTAATTGTGATATGTTTACGATTGCTCAATGAACTTGGATTTTTTCGCAAACAGCGGTAAACACATTTTAAGAGTTGGCTCATATTATACCTAAAGGGGGTGAAATAAATGCGCCCCCTTTGTGATTTGCATCGCTCCCGGGCGCGTTTATTTGGATAAATACGGTAGTAGTTTCTTGGAATATATATTAGCTGCGCTCTTAGAAAACGGGGTAAAATGCATGTGCATAAAGTGTCGTCCCAGATAAGCCTGTGCAGTTCGGACAGGCTTATCAGCGGCGACACTTTCCGCTTTTATTGTATTTTTCGTTTAAAGGACTCTTCTTGATGAAAATCCATTTTTGGGTGGAAAGTGTTTTTCCTGATAAGCCTGTGCAGACTGCACAGGCTAATCTGGGACGTCACTTTCTGCACATGCATTTAACCCCCTTATCACAGAGCGGGACTCATATAACAACAGCTGTCTGTAAAGCAATAAGCTCCACTATTCAGCACTTTGACAGTTGACATGTAGTATGTCCCAATAGCGCTTATCTTTGTCAAATCATTTAGGTCTAAAAAGGGCATAATTTGATTTAAAAAAAAACAAGGGCTGTTTGTAAAACATGCATGCCCCCCATATGGGCTGTCAGTTGTAGTGGCAGCCATTGTGTGAATACATTTTTGGTGGTGGTGGTGGTGGTGGTGGTGAAACCATTTTACTGTGTTGAGTCACCGTGANATCCTAGGCCTAAGCGTTCTTGTGTTATCATCCGGAAACCATCTGGTGGACGGACCGACATACCCACATGTGCAAAGCAATCTTCGAAGGGGGGCATAATATTAGAGCTACAGTGCTTTCCACAATTTTGAAAGCCGATTTACGATCCTTTGTCGCTTTACCCAACTAAAGCCCGTCTTAAGGCGGAGCGTCGTTGTATTGGAAAATCAATATTGGCCAATGAGAGCGCACGCTCTGTATGAGCGACAGCAGTTAAATCATGCAGACGACTCGTGACATACACGTAATTGACCACTCGCCAGCTGTCAATCAAACTCACATAACATCCAATCAGATTTCTTTTATTGCAGCCATATGGTCTGACAAACAAAGAGTGTTCGAGTAATTGAATAAGCGTTTAATGTAAATACAACTAATGGGCGGAGCGAGCGCTTATTTGGCGACTGGTCAATTGCCAATTGCCACAGAAATCTTGGCCAGTTACTTAGAACACTAATGATGGCAACCAGCTGTAATCCTCATGGAAATTGTGCAGTTCATGCATAATACTGTCAAAATATTTATTCGACTCGTAAAGCATTTTAACAAATTATCGTTGAATTTATTACGCAACTGTTAAGGTTTCGTTGAAATCTCAAATGAGCAAAATTAAATTTGTAATCCGAAATCCACTCCCGAATGTCGATATTAACGGATTTGTAATCCGAAACACACTTCCGAATGAAATGTTAATGCGATGTTAAACATATTCTTGCATGAAATAAGCAGTGTACAGTACAGGCACCGCGTACTTAGACAAACGCCACTCGCCGCGGTGTTCATCTCACTGTGTTCGCCTACCAAAATGAACCCCGCGATGGGTGTTCGGATCAAATGTCGCTGGGGCCGTTTGCCATAAGGCGAACACCACAAATCACCGCGGACCCATTATATGTAACGCGGTGTTCATCGTGTCCGTTAAAAATAAAATAATTGAACATAAACGTATGGTATTGATCCATTTCATTTGAAGTGATAATGAATAAATAAAGTCTATTTTTCTTTTTATGGCAAGTCAGTACCAATTTGCAGAAAGAATCTACCAAGTGTTTGAATGTTATAGGTGTCATATGGTGTCTAAACAAATTAACAAACGATTACGAACTATCACAATATAATTTAGTTCAATCCGGTTTTTCGCGCCTTCACGGTGTCTAGTTTACACAAAGTGCAACAAACAAAACACCCACATGCTCAACACTCTGCGATGGTAACAGCTTGACGTCATCGGCTTACAGCGCGTGACACCCATGGCAACGTCTTTTCACATTTAATAAAAAAAAAATCCTTCTAAACTTAACATAATAAGTACTTTGTTATCAAATTCCAGTTAAAAAACAACAAAAACCAGTTAAATACACAAGTCTTTGACAATCACAACAGCGTTACCGAATGACATCAATTAAACCTATCCCTCTGCAAGCGGTTATTTACATTAACACCTGTCAATGGTGTCGGCAGACATCAAAGATCTTTGATGTTTCAGGTTTATTTCTAGGAGTTAAAACTGTAAATTTATAACACAGTCAGCAAGTGAAAATTTCAATAGGCATTAAATCAACACTACATTATCGGGAGCATGTAGTTACTGTTAGATACAGCATTAATGCATTAGCTCCATAGTGGATGCTATGCGGAAAACTATACTGTAGTAGTTTGTATTGTGTGCGAGGAAATAATGTGTGTTTGCTGGAATTTAAATGGGGGTTGCTTCACAGGTATTGTTTGTTAATGGATTGACTTGAAAATCAGGTCGAAATTAATTTCGCCTATCTCTTTGTTGTTAAAAAGGGCAATTGCATTGATTAACACCATAAGAGCTAATAGTATTGATAATCTTTACGCTTTATTTATGTTTCCGACTTTATGTACTGTCCGAATTTAAGTACAAATACATGTGCACATAATATCTACATGTACATGTACATGTAGTTTATGATTTTCTTTTGTACATTTACATTTAAAACGTGTGAATGACCCTCCCAGACAGGTTTTTATGGAGGCCGCGCAGCATCACGGTGATCAAAGGTGTTTCCATTTACAATAGCGTGCAATCGCGGCGATTTCGGGTGTTCCATGAACACCGCGGTCAGTAGCGTGTCCGCCCCCTGCGAAATGTCACCCATCGGGAAAAGTGAACACCGCGGACAGGCGTTTTTGTTTAAGTACGCGGTGCCTGTACTGTAAATTAATTTTGTGTAGCCCTTTGTCTCAATAAAAAAGGGCGCGAAAATTATGCAGAATGTACAGCGTCGCGTCATTTGCATGGAAAGCGTGAGTGTATTGAATGTTGTATAAACACGCACACATCACGTCATGTGATTTACGCATGTTCAGAGGGAATATTTCATCAAATCATTAAATAGTAACTTATGCCGACATTCATTTGATACTTTAGAAAAATGGCAACGTTTGTGTTGTAAAATTGTATCGTCAATATTTACCAGAATTTGCTTTTAAAAATTAAATACTGTAAATACGCGAATATAATACGCCCTCGTTTTAATACGCACCCCCAAGTTTGGTCGAAATTTATTGGTAAAAATTGAAAATCCGAGTAAAATACGCACTAAAAAAATTAGTGTCAGAAATCGGCCATGACCCCGTCATTTCCGAAAAAGTGTTTACACATGTTAATCCATGAAATGTTTAATCGTCTTTCGTGTTTTATTTCAGATAGAAGATTCCTGTTTAAAGTGATCGCTGTCATTTGTTCTCTCACATGTTAAATGTCTTTATGTATTTATTCCATTAAGTTTATTTGAAGGTATTATTTTAAAAATAACGACATTTAGAGCAATACCGGTAATTATTGACCATATCGGCAAGCTGTTGCATTCGCACATTTGTATTTCTTTTGTCAAAACATCGCAGTCTAACACTACTGATCATGTTTTCAAAATAACCAAAATTAAATCCAGTTTTTACCAGATTTTCCGGTAAATCAGTACACAGTACATTTGACAGTGTATACACCCACGCTAATTTTCGCGCGCTTTTAGACAAAGACTTGACAGGAAAATACATGAGAAATAGATGTTGATAGCGTAAGCGTCGGGTAAGCAATAAAATGGAAAAAATCATTACACGTACGCTTTACATGCGTATGGCGTGACGTTGTACATTGCCGCATAGTTTTCGCACGCTTTCTGTCGCGGCAAAGGAAATGCTTGTGGACATTTTATTTAAAGCCATGACAATTACCGTAAGCACAGTTGCCCCCTTTGATGTAATGGAGTAACATGCAAATCTGTGCTTGCCACTAATATTGCGTCGTCTCCAAGGCAATTACAATACGTGTCAAAATCAATCAATTAACGGGGGTCCTGTTATCTTGTCGATTGTTTCGCAATCACAGTCAAACAAAAGGGGTTTATTGGTTGTGAATTGGCTAGCTCAAATTGATGGCTGTTTAGTTTAAACGGATTAGGTGATGCACATTCGTAAATAAATCCAGTTTGACCTGAATTTTCGCGCCTTCACGGTGTCTGATTCATTCACACTCATAATGCGACAAACAACACGCCTTTATGCTCAGCGCCTACAATGTAAGTTGTAACAGTTTGACGTCATAGCTTACACTGCGCAAGCCACCCATGACAACGTCTGCTGCATTCATCACCGGTGTTACACGCAGTCCACGTTTTAAGACTTTCGGACTTAGCAATTTACGATGTTAATTCTAATTTATTCTTCTTGTTTAGATAATGATTTTTTTGTGCATTGATCTTAATATGGATGTAAATTTTGTTTATTCCAGGTAAGTTTCATGAGTAATTAAACTTATTGGATATTGCGAAAAGTCCCAGAAAATTGAGCACAATGTCCCGGAATCGGTCTGAAAATTTATGGCATGTATGGTTGAAAGTTTCACAGGAAATATTTTGTTCTGCTCTACATTCGTATATTATACGCACCCCCTACTTGAAGAAAAAATCGGCAGGTAAAAAAGTGCACATTATATTCGCGTATTTACGGTATACAGGATTATCGGGTAATGAATAGAAACTGGAAAAGTAGTAAGTATGCAGTAATAGAGTCGGGTTTATACGGATGTATTGGGGAATCGTCTGAGTCGGGGTTTTACTATCAAGCGGGAAAGTTTTAAAACAACTAAAAAATATATCTTTATAAATGACATTATATCTGGGGGCTTTTCTTGAAGAGTCATATTGCACCAAATGATTTTAGAGGTATAACGCACCAGGGAACGTCAATTGATACGTTAAATTTATAAAAAAATCAACGTCGGCAGGGGTCACCCCTCCCGAACCAGCCCTATCAGCCCCGGGGCGACTGAAAAAACTCCTGTGGAAAGCACTGACCTATGGTTATGAAGAGTTAAGTTTTGATGATCATGAAGAAACATTTGAAGTTTTCAGTCATTATCTTATATTTACTAAGTTGTGCACAGAAAGTGAAGATTGCAAAAACAAAACATGAAACATGGAAACGCTACAAAACCATGTGATATAAATTAAAATAATTATGCAATCCAATGCTCAGAGGTGAGATTTAAGAAACACCACAGGGAAGGAAAAAGCCCTACAGGGTTCAACTTAATTGTACATTTTTACTGTATATGGATCCTGCAAAGTAAATAACTATTTGTAAAATAAATTTGACATAGACAAGGAGGAAATCAGCTGAAAGGAGAAGTCATTCCCCTGCTTAAACCTTTCCCGCTCAAAAGCAAAGTGAAAATGGCGTCTGCAACCAGCATAAAACCATTAATATTAATGAGCAGCACAGGCTGGTCAGGTTTTATGCTGTTTGCTGCTCATTAATATCTTAAGGTTGGAAATGAAGCCTTAAAAACTTGAATCTAGTAAGAATGGTCCCCAATTTTATTTGTTTTTTTAACTACAAACGCGTCAAAATATACTTCTGAGTGTGAACTGGTTAAAGCAAGACACATGGACTGTACCTACCCATGTTTAGGGTCACTGTGATAATGTTGAGAGACATTGTCGAGTCAGTTATACTGGAAAATGAAGAGGCCTGAAACATAAAACATAATTATCAGGAGTACAAAAAAATGTTTGTTTCCCATAACCCAACCAACCAGAGCTGGTAAAATCTCATCTAGCATAACTTGTCCATTTAAAAAAAGGGTATGTGTCACTTGATGGCAAAGCACTTACATAGAAAACAGGGGTTTTTCTGCTATGTAAAAAAGGCCATAAAACGGACCCGATCACAAAGCAAACAGACCCGATCATAAACCGAAATAAAAAAAAATCCCAATTTCCAAGATTTTTTTTTTTTTTAAGTAGAATCTAATTTTATGTCCTGACATTTAATTTATTGTTTTGTTATCTCAGGTTAAGGTTTGACCGTTTTTGCTACATTGGATCATATTCTCTCATCCATCTTTGAAATGTTAAGAAATAGCTGAAGTATGGTCAAAATAAATTATTCAACACACTTCTTTGGTAATTATTTTATCAAAGCGCTGAAGGCACTGGAGTTATTCGCTATTGAATAATTTAAAACACAACTCATTTTTCAAAATTAATCGCACGTTTTAAATCAACACAAGCCATTCAAATTTATAAAGAGTGTGTCTTAACGCACGGGTCGAGATGTGTGTGTTGACAAAATAACAACAACATGGCCTTTTTTTGACGTTCAGAAAGCATAGAAAGTAAGATGAAAATGGTAATAAGAACTGAATATAAAGACAATTTCCAATCACCATCATATTAATTGAATATTGTTGGAATATCGAATTCCTATCTTACTAAGAATATAATTTCATTTCGAAAATTTCATGTACAAAACTTTTGATTTTTGACGACGTATACAAATTCTAAATATACAACAACATAATTGATGAAAATAAATCTGCGAGCAATACTTTCTACTCACGCATTAGGTAGTCATGAAGACAGCCCTGTTGACCCGTACTTTGTTGTTTATGCATTACTTGTTACCCTAGTAGTTCACACGGTGTCAACAACTCTGACCTAAACATGGGTATAGAGCACTTATGCGCTTTTTCGGCATAGCTGTTTTATCCAGCTTTTCACCTTAAATGACTTTTAAATATGCCAGCAGACACGCATGAATATATTTGAATATTTTCATAGGCTGATTCAAGATAAAACGATAATAAGATATATTTCAATGGTGAAGAAATACACTCATAATAAGTCATGTGAGGACACATATGATGTGCACTCCCATAGTATAATTTTTATCTACTTACACTAATGTGTGGTACTTCCGTAGTATAATTTTTGTCTACTTACACTAATGTGTGGTTTGACAATGATAAAAACGTAAATTGCAAACTTTATTTCAAAGTCTAGCGATTATATAGCATTGTTGTTGTTGTCTATAGTATACCTGTAGTAATTGGTGAACTCATGTTCAACGTTTTATTAATTGAAAACTGTGAATGTAAACAAACTTAACCTTTTACTATTGCGTTGTTAGCACCCTTGAATACAAAAGATCGCCGCTATCTGTTGAGAACAAAAGAATGTTTCCCAGGCATATCAAATTTCACCCCGCTGTTGAAGCATGCACTATGAATGAGGTTACACAACATCCCACTATACTTGTTTATCAGCATCTATTGATAGCCTCAGATGGCAGATGCGGCAGTTATCGTTCTTAGCGTAGTTAAGAGCATACCGACTTTCAACGCGCAGTACTAAGCGAACAACTAAAATTGAGTGTACTCTGACAGGCAATAACACATGTACGCTCCTGAAGCATAGCCTTTTTATTTGCAAATGAATATTTACAAAATTTTATTAATTTAAGTTCCAAATGACCTCTCCCCTGGCAATGCGGGTCGTTGTTACTTACACGACTAATTGGAGGCAGCCTGTGTTTGCGTCGGCGTTTCTTGTGACGCCCGTACCTGGCAGAGGACCGAGATGTGGTTTCTGTGTTTGATGTGTACCTGCTCAACAAAGACAGTATTCAGTATTTGAGGCTTGCTCTGTGAAAAGGGGGTTTAATGCTGTTATAAATAGGCCTCTAGAGTGGTCATTAGGTTTTACAAAGAATCAATCTGGTGAACTAGATTTTGGACGCATGTGACTTAACTTTGAACCTGGCCTAGACCCTGTCCAGATGAACATTCTGACATAATTTCATCAAGATTGAGTCATTACCCTCTGGAGTGAAAACAAGGTTTTTCTAAGATTTGACCTGGTTACCTAGTTTTCAGATGCATATGACCCAAACTCAAATTTAGTCTTACAATTGTCTAAATTAACATTCTGACCAAGATTCAGTCATAAATGTGGCCCCTGGAGTGAAAACAAGGATCTTCTAGATTTGGCCAACTGAACTAGATTTTGACCCAATGGACACAGATGCAAGATGGGCCCCAGTATTGTCTTAATCAACATTCTGACCAAGTTTCATCAAGATTGGGTCATAAATGTGGACTCTTCAGTGAAAACAAGAATTTTCTAAGATTTGGCCAACTGACCTAGATTTTGACCCAATTGATACAGATGCAAGTTGGGCCCCAGTATTGTCATAATCAACATTCTGACCGAGTTTCATCAAGATTGGGTCATTAATGTGGACTCTTCAGTGAAAACAAGGATTTTCTAAGATTTGGCCAACTGACCTAGATTTTGAACCAATGGACACAGATGCAAGTTGGGCCCCAGTATTGTCATAATCAACATTCTGACCGAGTTTCATCAAGATTGAGTGGTAACAACTCTTTTCTTAGATTTGACCTGTGGACTTAGTTTTTGACCCGACTTGACCCAGATTTGAACTTGGCCTGGACACTGTCAAAATAAATGTTCTTAACATATTCATCAAGATTGAGGCAATCAAGGCCCCTATGGTGGAAGTAAGCTCAAAGTTGATGATGCAAGACACGCTCAACAGATGCTGGAATTAGACTTATCACAAAGACTCACCTTGAGCTCTGT